>JARUHE010230856.1:0-13229 GCA_031471125.1 Archaeomysis grebnitzkii | reverse complement strand
GTGTGTGTGTGTGAGAGTGTGTGTGTGGGGGGGGTGTATGTGTGTGTCCTCGTGTGAGCGTCGGTGTCGGTGTGTGTTAAGAAAATTTGTAAACAAGAAATAACTGCAATGAACATCATATGCTGTGAATGTTGCATATGCAAATAAGTTCCTATATTGGTTAAACAACGAATGTATAAATAGGATATGAAGTTAATTGACATTTGTAAATTAACAAATGTTTACAACGTACCTTTATCCTGATTACGTTCCTTTCACCTTAACATACACAAATTCTGTTTATTAATGTTTAAACCATCACACAAAGTATGCTAAAATTTTAGTACAAGTGAATAAAATATTTTTGTCGAAGAAAAATGAAATACAATTTAAAAGCACCTGACCCTGTAAACGCGCGATTAACTGTAGCCATGAATGATAACACATATCGAAACAGCAAAAAAAATCCTTGTCATGTGTTATTTTATGAAATAGTATGTTCTTGTTCTACCATTGGTCTTACTAGGTGGATTTTGAGAGCCTCACAACATGGTATTGGGGGTTCAGAAATAAGTAAATTTAAATACATATCATATTTAATTTGATTAAAATGAATATATTGTACAAGCGTAACAAATAAATAAGTAATTTAAATATATATCATATTTTGTTTGGTTAAAATAAATATATAAAACAAGCCTAACAAATAAATTATGTAAGCAAAACAAATTAAATAAACAAATTTATAATTTGAAATTTATTTGATTTATATATTTCTGCTTTTTTAAATTAGAAAATTATTTTTGGTTTTCTATCTTTCAACATATTCATAACCTGACGGACTGGCTCTGATGGATGAAACTTTTACGTCCCTCAATTTTTGATCTATCCCCCAAAAAATTAATCAAAGTTTCTATAAATTGCAATTTTGTGAATGAATTTAACGACTGCAGCTTTGATGTCAATTTGGTTAATTAGTGATTGCATTTTTGGTCTTTTTTCAATTAAAATGGCTGACGTTGGTCGAGAAATCGACTCGTATTTTGGGTGATTTTGATACTTATTATATTATTATTCTATTTAAGGTTAATAAATAAGAGTCCTCATCAACTGAAAACAATAATCGAATTATTCGATCAGCATTATAAGCAAAAATGTTGCTTATTTATGTTTAAATAATTTACAACAACAAACTCAATATTTTCAATTGTATCTTTCCATACTTTTTAGTTGCTGAGGACGCTTGTACCTTAACGTTTAAAATACAATAATCTTATTGTAGTTGACAAATCCTATTTATATGCAATGAATTATAATAGTTTTATATTCAAAAACAATTTCTTACGGATACTTAAGAAAACTTTAATGATATAAACATTTGTATGCTTTAAATTTAAATATGATAATACCAATAAAACTTACGAAATAATCCTATTACACAACCATAATAGTTTTGTAGATAAAAAATAAAGAAATACAATTTCTCAAAATGTAATTAACTCTGTAGATCTTGATAGACTTTTAAAGCTGTAAGGTCTTCCATTTACATTGCGTATCTTTGTCTTTCCACTTGAGGCATTTCACAATTAAAATACCTATGTTAGACCATTTATTGCAGAAATAAAGGTTGCCTTAAGGACTATAATGCATTGAAATTAGTGTTGTCAACAAGCTTTATTGTATATGTCCTTATATTATACGCAATGAAGGTTGGGAGATAATTATTTTCAACAACATATTTGATATTTTCCTGATGACACATTTTTTACAATAATCAACAAACAAGTAAAACTTAAACAAAATTCCAAAAAGTGGCATCATAATTGCCCGTCTAATGAAGACCAGTTAAGCAGAATTTGGCACAGGACGTAATTACAGGTTTCAAATGACACTAATTGCCCGATCGTATGAGCGCTAATGTGTCGATGTGATCAGCACGTTTGTTCCTCAAGCAAACAAACATTTGGTAAACAAATCACGTCGGAATTAACCCTTTAATGGCATAGGGCAGGTTTTCTCAAACTGTTTGTGCTATGGAGCCCTCAAGGAGGTCGAACACTGCTCGCGGAGCCCTCACAATGAATTTATAAGGAATTAAGAAAAAATAATATTAACACTTACCAATTTATGTTCTCGAGTAACTAAGATTGTTATTTATAAAGTTAAGAAAAGGTAACGTTAACACTTACCAATTTAGGTTCTCGAGTAACTAAGATAGTTATTTATAAAATTAAGAAAAACGTAACGTTAACACTTACCAATTTAGGTTCTCTTTTCAAATTCTGGTCTAGTTGAAGTAACTTAAAAGATTATGTCATTTTCTGCACCCAGCAGGTTTCTGTATTTAGATGTCATTGCTACACACAATGAAAAATTCTCCGATAGGTCATTGTAAATCGCACTAAAACATTTAGAGTTTGAGCTGAAATTTCTGGAAATTGTTCGCTCAACATAATTCAAAACTTTCTTAAATTTAATTTAATTCAAAGTTTGCTGAAATATCAATCCGCTATTCTTCTTCTTTTGAATACACGGATTACATGTCATGCGAATCAAGAAATGGGTTCTGAATCTAGAAAAAGATATCAGTGTCTGAAATAAAATATTGCCCAACTAACTCGGCTAAAAAATTTATATTCTCTCTAGAAAAACGAGCTGATTGGAAAGATGTTGACATACATTTCCAAAGCATACATGTTTTCCATTAAGAAAGCATTCTTTCCACATATTTTTTTCGTTACAGTACAAGGGTCTTCCTTCAGGGTTTTGCGGAGCCCTAGGGCTTCATACGGAGCACTTTGAGAACCCTTGCCCTAGGGGCTGTAAATGTCTCATACTATAAGGGTCGTTTCAATACTAACTTTAACGTGTCTTTATCTTATCGGGACCAATTATTTATGGGTCAGATAATGAAGGGACCTATGAATTCGATGTAAAAAGTTTGTTTTTAATTCTAAAGTATTTTCATCTTTATAGAAACAATTGAAAACTTTAATTAATTAATTAATTAATTTTAAGTTATTTTAATTAATTTTAAGCTTTACAGAAACAATACAAAATCTTTTGAAGTTAATGTTGCTCTCAACCTTTGCAGAGTTCGCCCATCAAACTACATACTGAGGAAATTGTTTTTGTGAATCACTTCAACTTTTCATTTTCTGATTATTTTTCAACTTTCATTTGCCTTATTCTTATTATTTTATTCTTTCAGTTCTTCTTATTTTGTTCTTTCAGTTCTTCTAATTTTCTTGTACAAACATATTTCATAGATCGGTAATCCAAAAAAAAAATTACCCTACGTCGTGGAAAATAAAAATTATTCAATGTACAATCTATGTGATTGTCAATTTCCTAATTAAGTGTCTGATTTCTTTCTATATATAAGATATTTCATTTATTTATTTCTTTTATCTGGTTTTACTTTGATTTATAAGTTATTTATTATCTACTTGTATTTTTCCTTTCCTTTCTTATTTATTTGTTATTCTTTCATTTATCTTCATTTGTTTTTTGTGTGTTTTTCATCTATCATTTATTTATCTTTTAATTTTTACTTATGATGTTCATTTACTAGACTTTTATGTTTATTATTTATTATTGATTTGAATACAAATTATTATTTATTCTAACTATTTTAATGATATTTTTATGCTTTTTATTGATATTGATATATTTTACTTTATTCAAAGGGTATAACTTATTTATATTTATTTTTTTGTATTTATGTTTATATACTTTATTTATTTGTATATATTTATAAATTCGATGTGTATTTACATATTTTATTCATATTTATATGCTATTTATATTTTTATTTTTATTTTATTGTATTTATATACTTCATTTATATTTAATCTAATTTATATATTTTTATTCATATTGATTGCTACACGAATACAACATGACGTCACACAAACATATGACGTCAGAGTCACCCACGTAGAGATGAAAGTCTTCTAAGAAATACAACTTTGGCAAATCTCTAAATTCCAATTAGAACTTACAAGCTTTAGATGTTCGCGCGGATGCACTTCAAAAATTCTACCTTCAGACATCTTAGTTTTATTTGTCAAACTAAATTAGTTACAGCCGCTGCATTGTTTGTAGAGTAAGCTCTGAACAATTATAGAAATGAATAGTCATGGCAATATTGAATTGTTTCTTAATTTAATGATTTTTGGCATGCCTTACTTAAGCGCGTTCTCTACCAAACTTGAATTGATTTAAAATAATTTTTTTATTTAAGTCACATTTACACAATGTTATAAATTTTTGTTAAATCAAATTTTTTTAATTCAAGAAAAGATTGGCCAAGAACGCGGCTTTACATACATAAAATGATCACTTATTAAAGCTAAAAATCAAAATTGTTTGTAATTTTTCTGTTTTTTTTTGTTTATTTATAAGAGTGTAAAAATACAATCAGTCAATTTTCGAAGGATAATAGATCGTACTTCAAAAACAATGGAACCACATTTGTTTAAATTAAAACAATTTTTCTTAAAATAAAACATTATAAAATAAAAATTATGTTTATGAAATAAAAATTATGTTTATAAAATAAAAATTATGTTTATAGAATAAAAATTATGTTTATAGAATAAAAATTATGTTTATAAAATAAAAATTATGTTTATAAAATAAAAATTATGTTTATAAAATAAAAATTATGTTTATAGAATAAAAATTATGTTTATGAAATGAAAAATGTTTTTTTTGAATGAAAGGTTTCTTATAAAATAAAAATACTTTCATAAAACAAAAATAAAAACAAAAAAGATTTGTATAAATGGAGAATAAATATCTTTAGATAGCTTAAAACCATTGAAAAACTTTTTTTGTAAATAAAACCGATCATAAGATTGAATAATTATTCAATTAACCATTGGAGCAAAAAATTGAACAATCAATTGCATATTAATAAGAATTTGTCACATGCAATAGAAGTTATTTTCAAAGTCAATTTCGAAATATTTTTGTTCTTGTGTAAGCAATTAATCAAAATGGTTCAAAAATCTTTCTATTGAACTTATCAGACAAACCAAAACAAAATGATTACAACTCAACTCGATAAAGTTAACCAAGTTGAAATTTAAAAGAAAAAGTGTTTAAATTAAAATACCAACAAGTAAGTGATCTAGTTTTTTTTTAATTTTAAATTTTAAATTTTTTTGAGTTTGAAACTGTCTGTAAAATTTTAAATTTTCAAATCTTTTGAGTTTGAAACTTTTTGTAAGCTTTCAAATTCTCAAATGTTTTGAGTTTGAAACTTTTTGTGAACTTTTAAATTTTCAAATCTTTGAATTTGAAACTTTTTGTAAGCTTTTAAATTTTCAATCTTTGAATTTGAAACTTTTTGTAAGTTTTCAAATTTTAAAATGTTTGAGTTTTCAAATTTTTGTAAGTTTTCAAATTTTCAAATGTTTTGAGTTTGAAACTTTTTGTAAGTTTTCAAATTTTAAAATGTTTGAGTTTGAAACTTTTTGTAAGCTTTCAAATTCTCAAATCTTTTGAGTCGAAAATTTTTGTAAACTTTCAAATTTTCAAATGTTTTGAGTTTGAAACTTTTTGTAAGCTTTCAAATTCTCAAATCTTTTGAGTTGAAACTTTTTGTAAACTTTCAAATTTTCAAATGTTTTGAGTTGAAACTTTTTGTAAGCTTTCAAATTCTCAAATCTTTTGAGTTGAAACTTTTTGTAAACTTTCAAATTTTCAAATCTCTTGAGTTTGAAACTTTTTGTCAGCTTTAAAATTTTTAAATCTTTTGAGTTGAAACTTTTTGTAGGCTTTTAAATTTTCAAATCTTTTGAGTTGAAACTTTTTGTAAACTAAAATAAAAACTTTCTTCAGGCAAACGTTTTTGTCCATCCGTCTTGCCAATAAAAGTGAAATATTGCCGTTAAGTCTGCCGCATTTATCCTTTTTCATTTTTGTCCAAAAAACATTTTGAAAATATTTAAAAGTTGAAGTGAATTGGTGTGAGAATTCATATAAAAATTAAATTGGGTCGTCCATCTTGCTTTGTGTGATATATCTCTGTGAGAATATTTGCAAAATGTTTATTAGAATTATCACTCTTACCAAAACTCTTTTTAGAGTTTTCACTCTTACCAAAACTCTTTTTAGAGTTTTCACTCTTACCAAAACTCTTTTTAGAAAACACTCTTACCAAAGCTGTTTTTATTTGCACTTTGATAAGCTAACTTAATGAAAATAAATATGTAGCAAAATAAATAAATACATTTTAAGGGATTAATTAAAATTAAAAACATAAATGAACCAGCAAACAAAAGAATTAAATAATTTAGTTAATAAGTAATTCAAAAAAATATTATTAATAAAAGTTTTTGTTTAATTTAGCAACATTAAATAATAAAAGCAATCAAGAGTAAGTTAAAACAGTTTAACAAATAGAACAAAAAAACTATCCATTTTTAATTTGAGATTTTGTTATGGAACAATTTGCATATCAGTAACCCTTTAATGCCTAAGTAATTATTATCTTAAAGTCTTTAACAGCACAGATTTTGCATTGAAAATAAACCTTCTTATTCGTCCCAATGGACGTTAAAGGGTTAAACTGTACTTTACATACTTATCTATTTGAAAAAATGGTATGTCCATAAATTTGCTATTAGAAATTATGTCCAGAGGACAAGGCGGTTTCGATATAAGTTAAAATATTATTGCATCGCTTAACTTATAATTCATGATAAAAAGATTTAAAAAAACAGTGGTTTCATCAATACACGAATGATTTTAAGAAGTGAGGTTTTACAGAGTTTGAATTATAAAACACAATTGTTAACTAAAAATAAGTTTGTGATGGCGTTATAGTTTTTTTTTTGAATGATAAATCAAATATTAGAAGAACCGGACGTTATGGAAATGAATAAAGAGTACGAGTAATGCATAAAATTTAATAAATACAAACAAATAATAAAAATAATGGATGAAAACAAGAAAGGTTAAATCAATACAAACAAGAATACAAAAAATGTATAGCACAGAATAAATAAGAATACTATAAGCAATTTAATAAATAAATGGAAACAAAAAATACAAAATGAATACAAACAAAAAAACAAAATGTATGGAAGAAAATAAATAAGAACAAACAGTGAACAGAATGGATGAAAACAAGGAATATAAAATTAATGATAAAAACAAGGAATATAAAATTAATGATAAAAACAAGGAATATAAAATAAATTCCAACTAAAATAAAGAAAAATGTATAAAATAGAATAAATAATGAATGAAAGATAATAAATAAGAATAAAGAAAACATGAATGAAAGATAATAAATAAGAATAAAGAAAACATGAATGAAAGATAATAATTAAGAAAAAAGAAAACATGAATGAAAGATAATAAATAAGAATAAAGAAAACATGAATGAAAGATAATAAATAAGAATAAAGAGAACATGAATGAAAGATAATAAATAAGAATAAAGAAAACATGAATGAAAGATAATAAAGAAGAATAAAGAAAACATGAATGAAAGATAATAAATAAGAATAAAGAAAACATGAATGAAAGATAACAAATAAGAATAAAGAAACATGAATGAAAGATAATAAATAAGAATAAACAAAGAGAAAAAGATAATAAATAAGAATAAACAAAGAGAAAAAGATAATAAATAAGAATAAACAAAGAGAAAAAGATAATACATAAGAATAAACAAAGAGAAAAAAGATAATAAATAAGAATAAACAAAGATAAAAAGTTCAGAAAACTTCTGCCAAGATTTAAATAAGATAAATTCAAACTTTTTTGTAAAACCAAAAACCAAGAAACTGGAAAACATTTTCTAAAATAAAAAATTAAACATCAATATTTTCTGGTCAGTTCAGACAAATTCATATTTATTATCTTTAAGGATTTATATTTTGGTTTATATTTATTTTTATTTATTTGTTTGTGTTCATTCGTATTTATTTGTATTTATTTATTCTTCATTTATCCATTTATTTAAAACACACTAAAAAAAAACTTAACAGGAATTCTATAGAGTAAGTATCCTTTTCCCTGAAAAGTTTAAATTGAAAAACAAAAAAGTTATAAGATTGTATATTACTTCGTGGATTTTTCACTAATCTTTGTTTTTATGAATATAAGTTTTCAAATGTTGTTTTATGAAAAAAAACAAAAATTATTTTTGAAAACATAATTCAATTTTCCTGTTTTTAATTTCTTGCAAGATCGAGAAAATATTTGAAATATATTCAAGAATAATATTTGTTATTGTTGGTCTCAAATCTTAAATTATATTGGATAAAATATTTTTTTACTGCTTGTTACTTTTTTTTAACCATTTTTATTACATAATTATTGGTTAAATTATTTTTAACGGTATAAATATTATCATTGGCAACCGTTTTTACAAATAATTTTATTTTTTGTATTTTTTTTTATTCTATTGTTCTTGTGTCATAAAAGTTATAACACTAAATTGTACTATTATTATTGCTGTAAGTAACATTATTACATATAATTTTATCATTATTACCATTACTTAATTTGTTAAGGTACTATGCGTACTAACAATACTAATTATGATAACAATTAATAAGAAACAAATAATACAAAAAAAAACAATTGATGATAGGAATAACTTTTATTATTGTTATTGTTAAGTAGTGTCAAAATATGATCATCTTTCCTGAATCCTTCTCCCCCAAGGGCAGAAAAAACAATCAGCAAAAGACTAAAAATGATTTAATTTAACAAACAAACAAACTTCAAAAGATAAAATCTTTCTAATCCTCGAGGAGAAATTCAAGTACCTTGAAGAAAAATTTACATTGTTTTGCAATTCAATGTATTTTGGGTTTTGATCTCCAACTATTGCGTATGTCGTCAAATCAAGTCTTCCCTTCTTACCTTATAGTCAATAGAGATGTTAGGTTTGTGCTAGGTATGCCGTTCATACCTTGTGGTCAAAGGAGGGTTGTTAGGTTTTTGCTAGGTATGCCGTTCATACCTTGTGGTCAAAGGAGAGTTGTTAGGTTTTTGCTAGGTATGCCGTTCATACCTTGTGGTCAAAGGAGAGTTGTTAGGTTTTTGCTAGGTATGTCCCTTACTGTTTTCCTTGGAATGTGTTCAATTAGTCTTAGGTATAAACATTGTATTCAAAGCAATAGATAACCATAATACTTTATAGAACTAGGCGAGTCATTTTCATTGTATGTTCATGTTTTATTTATTCAATCAGAAACGAGAATGAAGCCAATCTGTTTATTGTGTTCCCTTTAGACATGCAAATCAGACTGTGCTCTGCAACAGTATTTCGTTGAAGTATTTACTGTAACTAATCTTGATTTGTTGTGCAGATGACCTATATATATATATATATAGTTACACCAAACATGAAACACAGATATGCATTAGAAATAATATATTTTCAAGACTGGTGTAATTAAAACGCATCCGGGCTTAGGTTGGTTAAAGTTTATTTAAGGCGATATATGCTGCGTGATCTCTGTAATTCATGAATGATTCAATTTGATAGTTTCTTAGATGTGATTAGTGGTATAATTAACCTGTCATTTTAAAATATTATTTCATAGTAAAGTTGCATTAATGGCAAACATGTGGCACATCTTTGGGAGCTGTTGCTATGTTAATCATAAAGAGGATTGTCTTCACATTAGTTTAATATTTTGATCTGAGATATTGCAGTTATAATAAAACCTTATTATAATCATTTTTATAGTTCCTTATTTGAATAAGTCCTTGTTATAATTTCTTGTTATAATCCTTGTTATAATTCCTCGTTTGAATAATTCTTTGTTATAATCTTTGTTCTAATTCCTTGTGATAATCATAGTTAAATTCTTTGTTATAATTCCTTGTTTGAATAATTCCTTGTTATAATCCTTTTTATAATTCCTTGTTTGAATAATTATTTGTTTGAATAATTCCTTGTTATAATTCCTTGTTATAATCTATGTTATGATCATTTCATAAATCCTTGTTTGAATAAATATTTTTTTGAATAATTCCTTGTTATAATTCCTTGTTTGAATGATTCCTTGTTATAATCCATTTTATAATCCTTGTTATAGTTCTTTGTTTGAATAACTCCTTGTTATAATCTATGTTATGATCCTTTTATAATACCTTGTTTGAATAATTATTTGTTTGAATAATTCCTTGTTTAAATAATTCCTTGCTATAATCCATGGTATACTCCTTGTTATAGTTCTTTATTTGAATAATTCCTTGTTATAATCTATGTTATAATCTATTTTATAATCCTTATTATAATTCCTTGTTTGAATAATTCCTTGTTATAATTCTTTGTTTGAATAATTCCTTGTTATAATCCTTGATATAACTCCTTGTTATAATAATTCTTTGATATAATCCTTGTTATAATTGCTTGTTTGAACAATTCCTTGTTTGAATAATTTTTTGTTATAGTTCCTTGTTTGAATAAATCCTTGTTATAATTCCTTGTTTAAATAATTACTTGTTATAATCCTTGTTATAACTCCTTGTTATAATCCTAGTTATACTCCTAGTTATAATTCCTTGTTTGAATAATTCCTTGTTATAATTCCTTTTTATAATTCCTTGTTATAATCCTTGTTATAACCCTTGTTGTAACTTCTTGTTATAATCCTTGTTATAATTCCTTGTTTGAATAATTCCTTGTTTGAATAATTCCTTGTTTGAATAATTCCTTGTTTGAAGAATTTCTTGTTATAATTCCTTGTTTGTATAACTACTTGTTATAATCCATGTTTGAATAACTTCTTGTTATAATCCTTGTTATAATTCCTTGCTATAATCTTAGTTATAATTCCTTGTTTGAATAATTCCTTGTTATAATTCCTTTTTTGAATAATTCTTGTTACAATCATTGTTATAATTCCTTGTTTGTTTGAATAATTCCTTGTTTTAATCTTTATTGTAATCCTTGTTATAATAATTCCTTGTTATAATAATTCCTTGTTATAATTCCTTGTTTGAATAATTCTTTGTTATAATCCTTGTTATAATTCCTTGTTTGAATAATTCCTTGTTTGAATAATTCCTAGTTTGAATAATTCCTTGTTTGAATAATGACTTGTTATAATCCTTGTTATAATTTCTTGTTATAATCTTAGTTATAATTCCTTGTTTGAATAATTCCTTGTTATAATTCCTAGTTCGAATAATTCCTTGTTTAAATAATTACTTGTTCTTATGAAACAACAGACAAGAGGGGGAGAGCGTTTATTCATGTCATTAGATTACATCAATTGCTAACACTAGATTAGATAATACAATTTCAGTATATTACTTATACTATGTGATGTAGTAAGTATACCACATCACATAGCCTCCCACAGCTCCCTCTAGCCTACACCCCCTTCCGTAGGATTAAGGCTTCGAGTCTTTCTTGAGCTACGGTTTCGGTGGCCATCTCTTAGGATCTCACCTCCTTTTCTTCATCTTTTTCAATTTATTATTTTTCTTTTCCTTTGGCTGACCTTCCTTAATCCACTTTTTGTACCACCTTCCTTTCGGTATCATTTCTTTTTACAAATTATTTTTATTTACATTTCTTCGGTCTTTGCTCTCGGGATAATAACGAACTTTAGGTTGCTTGTATGCTGGAACCTCACATTATGCGAACCATTTCTTTTGCCTTATTTGCTTCTTCTACAATTTTCTTTGGCATCCCCGAGTCTATACTATTTCGACCAAACATTTTCGGACTTTTTCTGCATGACCTTGGGTTTCATTGTACTTTTTACAAGCTTGTTCCACTTTTGTCGTTACTTGCTTCAAACAATTGATTTCTTAAGCTGCTCCTCGGCAAGCATTTGTATATGCACATTGTTTTTCTATGTTGATCATTTCATAGTTTTTTGCTTCTGCCGAAAGTTTCTCAGCGTTACACTTCAAGTCTTTGACTACTTGGGCCATGGCTTGGTTTCTAACGCCATAAATCTCGCCCCAATCAAAACCTTCTTGCTTGTGCATATTCTATTCTTATATGTCTCTTTAGATCGGCTATTTGATCTCAATACCTTGTTCGGACATTTATTCCCTTTTCATGGGATTCACCGAACCGGCCTAGCCAATGGAAGACATGTACCATTTCTCAAGTGCGGATGTCATAAGATCCATTTTCTTATTTCTTTCCGCGATTTCCTCTAACTCCACCGCCAGCCTTTTTGCTTCAAACCAATAATTGGTAAAATCTTCCCCTTCTTTAGGCTAGTTGATCTCCATACCCTGACTTGGACCTGATGCCCATCTCCTTTCCTTGGAAGATAGCATCGCTTGTTTTTTCTCCCAAGTCAGGTCTCGTCGCTTTTGGGCGATCAACTCTTTCACCTCTTTCTTGTTTCTTTCCGCTCTTTATTTTAATTCAATGAAGAATGTCTTCATTTCTTCATCTTTTACAGGCTCTGAAAACACTGGGGTTTTCTACTGTCGTTGCGCCATCTTATAATCATCTTATGAAACAACAGACAGGGGAGGATAGAGCGTTTATTCATGAACATACAATTACATTCATAGCTAATATTAGATTAGATTATACTGTTTCAGTATATTACTTATACTATGTTATGTAGTAAGTATACCACATCACATATCATCCCACAATAGTAACATCGGATAGCGTTGTTTAAAAGTTATAACAATGTTCCATATAAATTTTATTTTTACAAACTTCAATATAAAAACATTTTAAAATAACGTTGTTTAAACTAACCATTATTTAACGTTTCTGAAACGTTTGTTTATAACTATTCCACAACAAACCTGTACTCAACGTTTCATTAACGCTGTTTATATAACCATAGCTCAGCAAACAATAAATAATTTGTTAGTTGAAACAGCGTTGTTTTATTTTATAAATATTCAAACAACGTTAATTGAAGTTGCTTAGAATAAAATTTGTAGGGCAAGTTGTTATAATGTTTAAATTACGTTATCCGATGTTCATACAACGTTGGCTTCAAAAGTAATTATAATGACAAAGGTTTTAAAAAACACGAGTAATACCTTTCAATAACGCTTATATTGAGTTTGCTGCTAACAAATCTCAGTTAAACTCACAAACAATGGTTGAAACGGTTTTGGCCACATACACACACACACACACACACACACATATAAATATGTATACACACACACACACGCACACACACACACACACTAACACACACACACACACACACATACACACACACACACACACACACACACATACACACACACACACACACACACACACA
>JARUHE010230855.1:0-22174 GCA_031471125.1 Archaeomysis grebnitzkii | reverse complement strand
TTGAATAAATAAAATATTCCGAGAAAACTGATGGCATTATAGTTTTGACGAGAACTGTATATATACATGCAAGAAAAATGGCTTCACCTGTACCAAGAAAAAAGCTATACAATTAGGTAACAAAAGATAAGTTAGTTAAATATAGATCATATTCAATTAGAAAATGGACGTATGTAGCACATCTTTAAATGAATTTGTTTTTTAATTCAGCAGAAAAAAGACTAGGTGCTCACATGTAATCTTGGATTACACCATTGTAAGCCAAATGCATCCGAGGACCACTTTTCCACTATTAAATTACATATGAAGGTCGAAAGGTTGGTATATATATATATATATATATATATGTATATATATATTTTTTATTGAATCAAGAAAAAATTGGCCGCGAGTACGACTCAAGCTTAATAGTCGTTCTGAGCCAAAATAAAATAAACACAGTTTTACTAAAATTTATATGAAAATTAAACTTTGTTTTATTTCTTTTCAGGTTAGTTGTCTTCTCTTTCATTTCCTTCAAAAATTGATAAAGGTAAGCAAACAGTTATTTTAAACATTTATGTTTTTTCAAAATCATTCACTTGTTTAACATATTTTAAATTAATATTTATTGAAGGTTCGCCATCATTTACAAGATGTATTGTTTTCATAAGCCACATATACGTGATCGCTGTATATGTGGACAACAGCTTTATAAAGACAAATTAGTTGAACGTTGTTCAAGGCTTAAAAGAAATAAAATTTGCATCTGGCTCTACATGTCTTTTCTTGGATATTTAAATTAATCAAGATAACAACAGTATTACCCATAGACTACTGGATTACGGATCTTCGGGAAAAAGCGTGACCGAAATTTGTGTCATTGATTTATTTCCAAAATTTTTGGAATAGTTCCCATTCAACTAATCACCATGGTCGTTTCGTTAGGATTTTTCAACCAACATATCACGAAGGTTTTTGACTGACCATCTTCGTATAATCTATTCTAGTTAAAATGGTCTGTATTAGTTTACTGTGTATTAGTGGCTACAGTCTTTTAGGTCTGTTAATCAATTATAGCAACACTTAACAAGAAAGTACTGTCAACTTAAGGAGATTTATAGTTCTTCAATGACAACCTTTGTTTGTGATTTATGTAAGGTAAGGTTATATTAGGTTAGGTAAGGTACTACCATACAAAAAAGTGGAATGACTAACATTTCAAAGTAGGTTTTTCAGAGGAGTATTTTTATCGTTTCTTCTTATGGATTGTTCATGTTTAGTATTTTTAGTACTTTTATAACCAAATCTAAACTAGGCTTTTGCTCCTGTATGCTTATTAAAAAAATATTTAGACCTAAACTATTTTTAGGTAATTTAATAAAACAATTTAACACTTTCAATTCTAATAGATAGATATTTTTTCCCCAATCTGCATAAAATAAAACGATGACCAAGATATAGTTTGATATGTACGAAATATATAATCCATTGTTGATTATACATTTATGTGAACTTGTGATCCGATAATCATATCCCTCGAAACAAAATGAGATTGAAAACTAACCAATTAAAATAGATTGCGGCTATTATTGAAGTTCTGGAATTTGAAAGTATGAAAATATGTAATATTTTTTCATTGATATCGATCGAAAAAAATATTTATGAATAGATCGATCGGAATGAAATGATGTGTATTATTTTTTAAGTATACAATTATCCATTATAGAAGATGAAATAGTTTGAAAATTGAATGCGACCCAAATTTTGGTCACGATATTAAATACACTGCTGGGATGGTCGATGTGCAGTCTAGTATACATCTCTATGGGTTTACCACAAAAGTATACACGATGCAAACATATAATAGAAAATTTATGAATGGTTTTAACTTAACGTGATTTACAACTACTTGAATAGTAATAGTAATAACATAAAACTTATATAGCGCCCCAATGAACTTTATAAGCTCACTTAGTGACATTGTGTCTGTAATGTCGTACATAATAAATACATGAATGAATAACACTTATCAGGATCACTTTTCTGTATACTATTTTGCATTATTGCACAGTGGTATATCAACAGGACAAGGGTAGGTTTTTGGGATAAATAGGTATATAAACTAGAGGGATCAAATGAATCTCGCACTTATAGAAAATAATAATGAATAACAAATAAATTTTCTAAAAATCCCTGTATGTAAAAGTTGTTTAGGCTGCATAATTAAAAAAAAATAAAAGCAATGAAAAAGAATAAAAATAAAATTATCTAACTTGTATCTCACTTTAAGTAACATTTAAAGCAAACAAAGCCATAACAGCAAATCATATAGACTTATACAACTTTAGCTTTCTATATATGTTTTCCAAATAGAGAATAAGCATTTGTAAGCATATAACACTTTACATTTGAAGTTTTTAAAACTCGAATATTATCAAGCCAGTATCAAAACAGTACAATGGAAATGTTAAACTTATATAAGCTTTCTAACCTAAATCATATGCCTAGGCTATACAATAGAGGAAGTAAAACTATTAAATCATTTTTTTATTATATTGAGCTAATAAATTTAATCAAACACTACCATGGAGCTGTTAAACTTATAAGCTTTCCAATTTCCAACCCAAATCATATGCCTAGGCTATAAAATAGAGGAAGTAAAAGCTATTAAAACATTTTTTATTAAACTGAGCTAATAAATTTAATCAAAACTGTTGGTTTTATTGAAATATAATGTATGCCTAGATCTAAATAATGAACTGTAATTACTAGTTAATTCTTATAACTGAACACCATGTTATGCCTATTTTCAACACAAATAAATTTAATTCATTACTTTACATTTGAATTTTTGAGATTCATAAACAATTAAACAATACAATGTTAGACTATATTAAATTTTGATGTCTTATTTAATCCAAACTAGCTAAACCTAGTCTGGTCAACTAAAAGTTATGAAACCCTTTTACATTAAATTAAAAAACAAACTAGCCAAAATTAGTGATTGGAATAGAAATAATTTATTCTAAAATTGTCAAACCGTACATATTTCTCTATAGCATTGATTCAATGAAAATTGTACCACATTGACAAATAATTGATTTGTTTTAACATCTAGGCTATTATATGTAATGAGAATGATAAATAAGAACTTTAAGGATAAAACAATTTAGGCTAGGCTATGTCACTCTACACTTACAGCGTAGATCATCATGATATCATTCTAGGCTACATATACTTTGATAACAAATATGTTTTTTAATGTATTTATAAAAAATGTTATCTTTAATAATAAATTAGGTCAAACTTTACCATAGCTACATTTTTTTACAACATTTATGTATTAAAATCTTTTTTTAGTTTAATAATTTTCAAAATTTATTTTGGGAGCTTTTATATATGTCCTCTTATTTATATATTTACACTCTGCACATACGAGTAGGTAAGGATTAGGTGAGGTTAGGTGAAGTTTTTGTAGTTTTTCCAGAAGTTTCAAAATAAAGTTCATTGATTCAATATACCATTGGTGTAAGAAAGCATAGCTGTTGTAAAGTTTTACCATAAATTATATTTATCAAGAGTATTTCCAAAGAAAGGATTTTTTAAGTCCAAAATAGACTAATGTTTTAAATAACGACAGTAAATTTAAGTAAAAAGTAGCTGGTAGACATTAAAATTTATGAAATTATTTAACAAATATTTGTTTAAAAAATTACTTTGCAAAAAGTTGTAATATAATTAAATAAGTTCATTTATGGATTTTTTTTAAAACAATATTCTTTTATGGTAGTTATAACATTTTACATAAATACAAATTTCATTTGAATAAAAAACTATGGTAGATCGACATTCGACATTTGAGTTTCTATAATGTGTGACGGTGCGGTGCTTGCGTGAGGGTAAATGTTAATACTATCAAAGATTCTTTACCTAAAACATTTATAAAAAATTAAGTTTATAAATTCCAAAAAAAGGTTGATAGCCCAAGATACAAAGGTTTAAAAGTAATTCTTAACAATAATTTTTCTATAGGTTGCCAAAAAACGAATTAAAAAATAAATTGAACTTTCATTTGAAATTTTTGTACTTTTTAGCAACCTTCGTAGTTTAAATTTTCTTTTTATTTCTTGAAGAAAAGGCTTTTTTCGACACCATGTTTAAAAATGTCTATAAAAACGGTGACGTTGTTTCTTATGTAGCATACTGGTGAAATAATGTTTTTGTTTTACTTTTAAACAATAAATCATTCGTTATAAATATACACTGGTTAGTTTTAATGAAAATTTTAACAACGTAAAACAAAAATGGTGGATCGTCTTATTTAGTAAAATGGATTTACTAGTTAAGGTATATTCAAAAATTGGCTAATTTGTTTGTTTAATTGAATGTAAAATTATGGCGAATAATCATGTGTTTTTAATTCGTTGTGATACAATTTTAAAACATAATACGTTTTCAATGCACAAATTTTTTAAAACACGTAGAAAAAATGCATTTGATTGTGCAAAAGTGAATCGATGCAGAAAAAAGTTGGTTGAGATCACGGCTGTATTCTGCGTTGTCCGGGACTAGCCCATTTAGTGTTAGATCAGGACAAGCCAACTGTGTAAAAACTTTATTTAGTGAAAGTTGTTTAGAACGTATAATATTTTGTTTTATTCTAAATGAACATGCTTGTAAAATGAAAATAAAATGAAAAATAAAAAGATGGTTGCCAAATCTTGCAAATAAAAAGGCTTATATTTAAAAAACTTTAAATTTTAGAAATTAAAAGTTTATCCCATATGTTTTGAAATTAAAAGGCCGACATTTTATTCTAAGCAAACATTGCTTTAAAGTCAATAAATACAAAATTTGATGACACATCAACACCACTTTTTGTCACATTTCGGAAAGTAAACCATATGTAGAGCTTCGTCACTACATTCGCGCGCTAAATCATAATATACCACCCTGATTGTACGTCTACATGTGTAAATTCTGGAGAGATATCGTAGCAGCAACTGTACAGTCAGGTCGCTGGCAAAAGAATGATGGCAGCCTCGGGAACTTACTAAACCGATATACTATCTCGTACCCATTTATCACACCTTTCACTCCATACTAAACGTTTTACTTACCAAACTAAACAATCCGTACTGACTTGATTCTATAGAACTAAACTTAACATTATTGAAAATGACTTAAAATAATAACTAACTACTTAAGTATAATTAAACTAGTATTACAACTACTCGATATATTACATCTCTCTCTATAGTTCTTTTTCTCCGGTGGATTGCAATTTCGACCGGATCGGTGCAACACCACTTTATTGAAAGGTGTTGAAACTGACTCTGAAGGGCTAGAAGTAATAATGTTTTCATCAATTGGAAGGTCAAGGGAAAATGTGAGTACTTTACTTTAGCTACTGGTATGATTGGGTCAAGAAATCGCTTAACAACCTTATCTTCAACTTGCCTGTTTTCTTTTGATTATTTCACTCTTCCCTTATATAATTTAAGTAGTCCTCAACAAACTTTAACATGTTTTGGGCTGGGCCATTTGTAGCTGGTTTGTAACAGCAGTATTCGTATTCTTAATGCCGTTGTTTTCAACAAACCTATTAAGCTCTGAACTAATGAAGCAAAGACCATTATCTGAAACAGGAAGTCAAAAGTTCAAAAACATGTTTGGATGCAACTAATTGTAATTGAAGAAGACAGGTTGTTTTAATGATTTCCGGATATTTCGAATGAGCATCAATAATTATCAAAAATATGAATACTGCGGTTTACTTGGCCACTCCCAGGGATTTATATCCGCTTTTTTGATTCTGACGAACAGACAAACTTTCATTGCAACTGTTTACCACAACTTACCAAAAATATGAACGAGCTAACGATTTCATCCTACAGATACCACTATAGCCGGAATGACAGTAATTTAGTAACCGTGAGAGTAGAGTATGGGGTACCACTATACACGACCCCCACAGGAGACAATTAACCATCCTGTAAACTAAGTTGTGAAAAAGCACTGTAATTCAACTCCAATTTCGCCGGAAATCCATTCAATCTATAATATATAACCTTCTTCAAGTCTTTATTTTTACTTGTATACTTTTTAATTTCACTTGCCGAAACCGGGGTGCCATAAAAACTTTTAATGAAATGTACCCATTCAGCCGGAACTGGAAAAACATCAATCTGTTGAAGTAATGGGAGTCTACTTAGGAGATCAGGCATGCCCAATTTCACTACCGACCTATATACTAAATTAAAATTATAGTACTGAAGCATTAAGGACCATCTCTGGATTCTTCCTGAAACCATGTCCGAAATGTTATTTGTCAGAGAAACAATTCCAAGCAATGGCTTATGATCCGTGATCAAAGTAAATTCCTGGCCGTAAATATACAAATTAAAACATTTATTACCGAAAACAATAGCAAGTGCTTCCCTTTCAAGATGAGAGTATTGTCGGTTACACTCCGTTAACGTACGAGACACCTTCTACTAGATGTAAAAGTACGGATTCTATATCATAACTATTACTAATTTTGGATCATAATGCACTACTGTGCCTGAATTTAGAAGCATTTCTTTAAATTTATTGAATGCCTCTGTTTCTTTTGAGGACCAGTGCGATTTCATGTTCCTCTATAGGAGACATGTCAGTGGTTCTAAAATTGTAGCCACATCATGTAAAGATTTTCTGTAAAAATTTAGCATTCCCAAATAAGCCTGCAACTGAGGAACATCTTTAGGAATCGGTGCTTGTCCAATTGCTTTTACTTATCGGGTTGTGGTCTTATACCAGTTTTGTCAATTATGTGACCCAAATAAGCAATACTGCTAGAGCTGATAATACATTTGGACTTCTTTAACTTTAACCCTAAATCTTGAAGAAGCCCTAAAACTGTTTTTAGCTTAACCTTCTGATCATCTTTATCCTTACCGCCTATTAAGAGATCGTCCAAGTAAACGCAAGTACCTGGCACATCTTTGAATAGCGTTTCCATTGTTCTTTGGAATATACCTGGAACAGCTGAAATTCCTTGACACAATCTGTTATATTGAAATAGACCCTTATGTGTGATAATGGTCGTAGTGGATTTAGATTCTCCATTCTACCCTCGTCTTCATTCATGTAATATCATACATAATAAATAAAGGAATGAATAACACTTTACCAGGATTACTTTTCTACATACTCTTCTTCATTGTTGCACGGTGGTATGGAAACAGGATAGGGGTAGGTTTTTGGGCTAAATAGGGATATAAATAATATACCACCCTGATTGTACGTCTACACGTGTGAATTATGGAGAAACATCGTAGCGGCAACTGTGCGGTCAGGTCGCAAGACAATGAGGGCCGCAAGGGCACAGAGCGTAAGTCTAACGCTATTCTCGTGATAATGACTGCCTCCAATTTTAAAAGAAACCTTCATAACTCCTTAACCACTCATTTACGAACTAATTAGTGCATAATAAAAGTTTCTTAGAATATCAAAACATATATAAAATAACTAAAATAACAATGAAATATTCAACGAGTGAGGTTCTGAAAAGTGTTTTGTTTCTCGATTTATGCCTTGAAAGTGTGTCCTTGGGTACCAAGATAAGATTGATCTAGATTATTACTGTGCACAACAAAGACAAGCAGTCAGATCTGAGTTGTCCAAATATAACATTCCTTCCGATTATTGTTTTGAGTCCCTTAGACAAACTTGTGTTTATTCAACATTTCTTTTTGTGATTCCAGTAAAATAAAAAACCGTGAAAGGACAAGCTCAAAGCTTGTGGAATAATCTATCTGAGAATCTCCCCATTGTGTGTAAACTTGGAGGGTTTCACACCTTGATGTATTTCTTGGGGAGTATCGGTTCTGTAATAAAGGGCTCAGGAATGTAAGATCTTTTGTCAGAAGTTTATACAGAAAATAGTGTCGCTCATATAAATTCCGGTAAGGCCATAGCAAGAACAATTCGAGCAAATATTCTTGTTGAATCTTCATTAACCGCATTACCTTGAAATATTCTACAAGAAAATAATGATGTTCATTTGTAGATCTTAAGATATCCTACAAAAAGTCACTAGAAGGTGCCCTACCTGAGGATGATTTTACAGACCTAAATGCAACTGGTACTCTTAAGAAGATCATTGATGACCTTATCAAGGTAAAGGTCAACTTAAATGAAAAATCAAGGACTTGTCAATTGTGGTTAATGCATATAGATTATGTTCATCTTATTAAAATGTTTATTTATGCAGAAAGGACATCCGATTGGAAACTTCATGTTTTTTTGTTGCCAAAGATGTTGAATATATTCGCAGTTCTGGTCATACTAATTATGCTAAATGTGCCCCCCTTTATCTACAAGAAATGAGAAAGTTACCCCAAACATATGACCAGTTTATTAATGACGAACACACATCTTGACGGGCAAAAGCAAACTGGACAGGACTTTGGACCGATCTATCAATAGAGCAAACATTATTCAAATGGACAGCATCATGAAATATGAGTCTCTAGAATCAAAGAAGACTACAAAGACTTTTATAAACTGATAAGTTGGATATCAGACCATAATTATTTTCTGGTTCCTGGTTCCTGGAAAGGATTTTCATGCATTATCAAGTGGTTTGGATTCAACTATTTGAAAGACTAAGTTTACTGTAAATAAACAGAATCTATAGATAAAACCATTCAAATTAGTTTGGATAACACAACATTTAACAAAACATTCATCAAAAGAAAAGATAAGATAAAATTGCGAGATTTATTGTATTATAAAATTACAAAGAAAGAAGAAAATATGGTAGATCCTAGAATAATGTTCAACCAAATGATAACTATTGCTCAGAGAGAAGATGACATAGAACAATTTTTGAATACGAATTACCACAAGAGCCAATGTCGTTCAAGTCCGGATTGTTAAGAAAACCAGATAAGCCGTCATTAAGAAAATCATCATGCCAGAGAAAATGTAATACACAAAAAATATATCGGCATTTCAGATAAGTGGAGTATTAATAATAATAGTTTGTTCTCTTATTAAGCGTTATAAGAAAATTTCAAACTTGAGTCAAGAATTGTCCTTCTACTACGTATTACAAAAAAAATACAAAAGGTAAAATTTACACATCATTCAATATAAAAAAAACTGTACAACTCTTCTTAGAGACAATACAAATAAAAGTTGAAATCAATTTAAAAGTTGCATACATTCAAAATCATTATTCAAAATGTTTACTAAAAACAAAAATCTTCAACTTTGATTTAATTAAAGAGTTCGAATGATTGAGTTAATCTTACATAGAATAAAATGGTCAAACAGAGAAAGTTTCAAGTCAATAGCTGAAACATACATGAACTACATCTTCAAACATCATGCATGGCTTGTCTAATGTTACTGTTGTTTTTGAAGGTTATGAGAATGAGAATATTAAGAATTACGAGCACCATCGCAGAAACTGTTTTCCACAAAGCTGTAATATAAATGTACAACACGATAACCAACTCCAATTACACAAAATCGGTTTTTCAGTAATACAACAAACAAATCTTCTTTTATTCGTTTTCTATCCAGCCATTTAAAGAAAACACGGATTCGTATAAATTGTTCTAGTTATGCAGACAGCACAATTGTAAAAACTGCACTTGATATAACCAAACAGTGCTCAAATTCTGTACCTTTAGTTGCTAATGATACATATATAGCAATCATGCTGGTCTACCATTGACCATTGGAGAAATGAAATAGCTGATGCCCTCTTCTTACAGAAACAGTATAGCAAAGCTTGTGGTATCAAACAAACTTGTTCAAAAAACAAACCCATCAATAAATATATTATATTTCTGTAAGGGAAAGTCAAATTTGACAACTATTGGGTACAAAGTCAGAGCCTATGAAGGAACTATCCAAGGTTATAGTTAGTCTTTGGAGCAGCCAATCATAAAAATGTTGAATGGAAGAAAAGAAAATGACACACTGACACGGTTAAGGAATGCTGCATTTATCATTTTGGCTAAATAAAAAAACTCTTAGATTACTGATCAAATGCTTTTGTAAAATTAACTATGTTTAAAAAATCTTCTTTTTGTTTGATTGTTCATTTCATGTAGATATCGTTGATTTGGCATGCAAAGGAATTATCGCTTCTGAAAAGTTACCACCAAGTGAAAGCGCAGCATTTTATCACGGATTGATAAGTCATTATCAAATTGTCTTTTAGTCAATGCTCGAAAATTATATGAACATGCAAGCAACAGACTGGGGTTGTAAAACACAGAATGGTGTTTTTATTCCTGTAATGACAGATAAAGAAACAGGTCTAGAATGCTTAACCAAAGTTATCAGATGCAAATGTAAGGTTGTTCAAAATTTGAAACGTTGATTTTGATTAGTTGTATATCATTCAATAAAAACTTTTTAATACTAACTTTTCAGATAAATTCTTGAAAAATGCAAATACAATTACATGCTTATAGCTAGTTGATACCAGTTATATAAAACATGTAGTCAATCTTATACTTTTGTTTCCTTAGGTATCAACAAAGAGTTCATATAGGTCCAAGATACGGTTTGCTTGTATGTCAACCTGTGGTGGTTGTCGTGGTGTTGAATGTATTAATATTGATGTAAGCTATAAGGATGATTCAATAAAAATTACTTGCAAAATACAAAAATGATTTACGCCAAAAACTGGTAATAATTTAATAAATCATTATAAATTTGTTTATTTTATTGTTTCAGGTAAGACCAATCATGCCAACATTTTTGACATACAGTATTTTCCAAATTTTGAATAAAATATATGTAGCTTGTAAATTATTATTCTATCTATTTTTATTACTTATAACTTTTTATCACTTCATTTTGGAACCTTGGACCTAAAAAAGAAATGATCAGGTTGAAAAATGCTAAAAAATGGTGTATAATATGTCCATATTTAAAGAAAATTATATTTGGGCTTTTTATGCAGGCGCCATTTTGAAAAAAACAAAACAAAACCAGGTTTCCTCAAATGGGCAATGTGGAGGAAGGCATAAATCGGGAAAACAAAACACTTTTCAGAACCTCACTCGTTAAATATTTCGTTGTTATTTTAATTATTTTATACATGTTTTGATATTCTAAGAAACTTATTTTCTTCACTAATTAGTGCGTAAATGAGTGGTTAAGGAGTTATGAAGATTTATTTTAAAATTGGAGGCACTCATTATCACGGAATAGCGTTAGACATACGCTCTGCGCCCTTGCGGCCCTCATTCTACCTAAATATTACTATCCTATAGAATCTGTACGGACTTAATTCAATAGAACTTAATTTAACATTATAGAAATTGACTTAATATAATAACTAACTACTTAAGGGTAATTAAAGTAATAGGCTATTACAACTACTCGATGTATTACAGTGTCAATACAAAATCTTAAAATTTAAACAAGCTAAGGAAACAAAAATTAAAATATAAAACCATTTCAAATTATATGACTTTGTAAAATGATGTGACTTGAGTAATTTTTTTAAAGATCGGAACTGTGTCTTAATTGTTAGAGTCTTCTAGGAGTGAATTCCAAATTTGAGGGGTCGCATACGAGAAAGAACATGTTTTTATCTTAGTTTTTATTACTTTAGGCAGAGTAAATAATGTTTTTGAGTTAGATCTAAGGTTTATATTGTGTGTATATGGTTTGGTTAAATTATTAATGTACTAGGCATTTTGTAGATTGATATGTTATTAGGACTATTTTGTATTTTATAATTTCTAATATAGGACGAGCGTAATATGTTCAAACTTTGAAGTTAGTGTTACCATTCTTGCTGTGAGTTTTTTCTATTAACTATAACTTGTATTATTCTTGTTGTGGTATATACAATTTGTATTATTAGAGATAATAATTATACAGTTTTAACTGTCTTATACGCTTAAGATGAAAATTACATTTTCTTGTTATTTTATTGATATGAGACTGTCAACTATTGAGGGAGTCCAAATTACCACCAGGGTTGACAACTGAATTTTAGCAAATATTTTTTCATGGCGTATTTTTATGGACACATTATCAAAATGAGAAAGCTGTTGCTTTGTTCCTATTATTATAGTTTCTGTTTTCTTGTCGTTGATTGTTAGATGGTGATGAAACATGCAAATAAAATCTCTTATTGTTTTAATGCATTGTTCTGTGGAGAGTAAAGCGGTGTTGATTGAGTTATTATTTGAAGATTCAAGTGGTAAGCATATCTGATGAGCGTCAGCATCATCTTATTTTTGTGGGCCTTATCGATGAACTAAAGTGCGCTGATGGTCTTCGATAGTCGGGCTTGATGGGGTGGCGACTGGACAGACCAACGTGAGGGGCTCACCCTCAATATTTAAGAGAATAGGATCAATAAAAACGACGACAGGCTATTGCCTCTCCATATACTTTTCCGTGTAACGTCTCTAGATTGTCCTCATGGCCTGTTAGGCTGATACAGAATTCATGTGCGGGGACTGTTGATTTTTTCCCTCATCACACGCGTGGAGACGAGGGTCAGAATCAAAAGATATTTCGGTGGAGTTGCTTCTTGTGCGCTCGATGACTTGTAAGACTCCATTAAAACAATATGGTCGATGCGGCCTCAAGGCGCGTCGTTGTACAAAGGTAGCCTAACTGTATTTGAACTGTACAACATACACATTCAACTTCTTAAGTCTATCGAACTGTTTAATTAGCTATAAAGAATTTTTTTTATTGCTTAACTTAGTTTATGTTAGTAAGGTAAGTTCAGTTATTGGTGGCTAAGGATACTGAATATCCACAAACTGCATAGGCCTGTTTATTAATATATTCAATAGTTCCTATATCAATAGGTTGTACACTGCTTCAAAACACCAAGATTTGAAAGCAGTTACTCAAAACTTACACGCTGAGATACTTCTCTTCAAGTAAACATAATGACAGCATCTGTGATCAAATCCACAATCACAGCTCTCACGCCAAGCCGACATTACAATTAAAACATTTACCATCGCATCGGCCTATTTACTCAAGTTCTCATCATGACACATACACAACACTGTCAGAACACGTAGGAACTTCAGAACTGAAAACAAACAATGGACGGAAAGCGAAAAAATCTTTTGAAAAGAACATTCGAGCATTGAAACATCAACACATCAAAACATCAAAACATCAAACATCAAACATCAAACATCAAACATCAACAAATCAAAACATTAACATAAATAATACATACAGCAACAACTACCAGAACAATGTTCATTCGAAAAAACAACATCCAAGAACATTCTAGTACTTCAAGTCAGACTCAGATTTGATAGCCAAAAACCATAACTCTTCCCCCCGCTGCTAACTATATGTACAATGCAAAGAAAGTTTCATGCTTTTCTGTCCCAATTTTTCCAAGCACAATTAATTATACTTCATTATATAGAATTTTGACTTCTGGAAGCACCCGATTAGAATGGACTGGTATACAGGTTCAATTGACTTCCTCTCAAAAGAGGAGGCTGTATGTGACCATTAAGTAGTTAAGTAGGTGTCCCTAGTCTCTTGCTCACTATTTCCATTCTATGTTCTACACCACAAAATTGTAATTGTTCAAATTGAAATTAAGGTAAACTATATTCTTGTTCATTGTTCGATGTGTAAGAAATATTAATTCCGATCGTTCATTGTTATGACTTTTTATTGCATTTTCTGTAAAATTTAGCCGTGACATAGGTTCTTGAACTTCTTATTAGGGGATGTTTTTTTTATATATTCTGCGATAAAATGGTGAAATGTAAAATATAGATATGATGAGTGGAAATATTGCAGCATATCTCAGATGTCAAAGACGAGTTGACAGAGAACCAATATATAGGCTTTGAAAACGATGAGATCAAAGAATGAAAATATGGCTACCAAGACATGCAAATAGCAAAAAAAGGAAGATTTGAAAAGTTTAATTGATGAAGTTGAATTACCTGATTGGTTAAGTCATGAAGAGTATTTCTCTAGTTTGAAATATTAAATAATAAATATTTTTAGTTTATATCGGAAATGTTTACACATTTTATAGATTGTCTTGGTTGTGGTGCCTTCAATTTTATACATCATGGCAGTTTTCTTTTGTCACCTTTTATAATTTTTATTATAGTTAATAATTGTGATGTCATAGAGTTATAAGCGTTTGTTCACATTTATGTAATAAAGTATATATAAATATATGGTTTTCAATTTTTTTTATATGTTATTTATAAAATTTTAAATTTTCATATCACCTTAGTAATAAATGAAAGGCCATCTTAGATCTTAGATGCTAATTAGTACTTAAAAATTGCATGCGCTTCATTTATAATATGTTATTTCATTTACTTTCTAAATAAAATAATTAGAGTTAAGAAACCATTTAGTTTTTTTTCTAGATCATTATTTAAATTGTTGCATAAAATAATTGTTCTTGAACTAAATCGTTGTTTTATGTAAGTAAATATTTTGCGTCCTAAGCTTCGAACTACAATTGAGCTTATATAAAATAATGAACATACAGTACATTTTAAATTTAATTAGATTCAGGACTAATGAATTTATAAAAGATAATTAAAATAATTTTAAATTTAATTCAATTTAGTAGCTTGTGAAAAATTAAATTTTGTTTTATGTATAAGAAGTAGATCGTAAAGCTGAGAAGGCTAACCAAACCCAAGTATAGAACAACAAACAAATTTTCAATTTTAAAAAAATTGAAAATATTTTACCAAAATTTAAATGCATTTAACTGATTTAGACTAAATGGCAATTTAAATAAAAAAAATAAAGTCTTATGCATTCATGCAAATTATCAGGGTCTTATGGAACTAATTGTCGCAATAAAAAACAAAATGCATCAAAGTTCCTGTTGAAAATCATATTTACTGTGTGTGAAGAGCTCCTATCATCAGCGGTTAACTTAGGGTTATGGTGGAAATGAATCTTTCATACAGATATTTACAATTTTCGAAAAATTCCACGGACATAATATCTTCGATAGTAAACTTTACGATAAAATATAGTTCTCTTAATATCTGTCATTTTTACCGCGTTGAAATCCTCAAATTTTGTCATTTAGCCAAGCAACGTTCCAACTAGTCAATACTTGGATTGGTCACTGCCTGGAAATAACATATGAGGTTGACATTCCAGGCGGTGCATGTATATTGCATCCATACGCTAAGCCATCAAGGCATGGTTTCAATTTCAATGCATTCCTATAAACAGCAGTAGATAATAGAATCAACTCTTATCGTCTGTCGGTCTAAATATAAGCTCATAAACATACCGTTCATATCAGCTACAATCGTACCATTATATTTCCAAGATCAATGAGGAACTTATAACAATTTTTTAATTTTTTAATTAATAAATTGAAGAATACTCTTATTTTAAAACTATTAAATTTCTTTTTTGGTAACACATTTTCAATTATTAGAAAACGAATAATTACACTTACATTGATTATTGTAAAACACTTTACATCAAACAACTAAAGTATTTATTTTTCACATATATAATTATTTTATTGACACACATCGGATGAATATTTTAGTTTAAAACGATTTGTGAGTTATAGCTAAATTGTTATTTTAATAAACAATTATTTTAAAAAAAATGTATTGAGCCTGGTACTTAGAAGTTTGTAACAGCATGATGTTAAACAGTTTTATAAATTATGATTATGTTTATGTTTAATAACTATTTTTAAAGATGCTTTTAGATGAAATGTTTGAGATATAGATTCAATGGCCATATGAAATACAACAGATGCTTTTTATTATTTTATTAAACTAAACATAAGCAAAACCGGAGTTAAAATTAATTTTAATTAAAAATCAATTGAATTGATTTAAGCTTTATATGTTGATTTAAATATTATAGAGATGATTATAAATATTAAGAATGTCAAAAATGTTATGCCTAAGTAAAAAACTGCATGCGAATCAGGAAATAAATATATATGAATACTTTCAACGGAAAAATATTAGAATAAATACAACTTTTTAGTATAACAAAAACTGTTCATTTAAAATCAATTTTGTTTTAGTTTATTTAAAACATATTTACAAAGGAGAGTGATATAAGATAATTAATTTGACTTCATAAAAGTTTTCTTTTACGTTTTTTCAGAACAAGTTTCACACTTTGTTAGATTTTTCATAATACAAATTTAAATCAAATTTAAATCTCGTCCACGAAAGACAAAAACTACCAAAACATTTTGGTATATAAATAAACTCCGAATTTATATCTACAAAAACTAAATATTTAATTTTAAAAAACTATAAATTTGTAACAATTAACTAAAACTTATCTAAGAAGGTTAAGTTTTGATATATTTAACTATTGAGCTATCGTTTTGTTTTTGTTTAAAAGTTTTAAAAAACTTATAAGAATTAAAATAATATAAGTATAATCAGATTTAAAAGATGATTTTCTATAATCAATAATAATATTATAGTTTGAAAAATATTTTTTCTTCCAAATAGACCTACATAACGAATTTTTATTTAAATATGACAAAAATATTTTTTAATTCTTAGCATAAAAGTTATAAATAAAAAAAGTTAAGGTTATTCACAATACATTTGGAAGGAAAAATAAGAAAACAATATTAGGTTACGTTCGTATTAAAATAATTTTATAATGATTGACTGGATTATTTCTCATTTTCAGACTTGGAAGTTCCTGCTAAGTTAGAAGCAAAAAATTCCACATCGAGACTGGAATAAAAAGAATAAAATCAAACGTCATTTTGATAATGTCGAAAAATTAGTTCGTGAAAAAAGCACATCTTTGAAATCGTAGTGAATATAAAATTGTTAGAAAATTACAACTGATTAGTATTTTTATATAACATTTTAGTGTTAATACATTTTGTGATACTATTACAAAGGGAGCAAATTATAACCGTACAGTTTTATGTTATGGTTATAAGTTTTAAGTTAAAAAACAAACTTCGTCTTAGCTTAAAGTTAAAAAAACTAAAATTTAATTAAGTGTTTCACTTTTGACATCTGTAAATGATTATTTTATAAAAATAAACAATACTTATTTATTAATATTTCATATGGCCAATTGATGTATAATACCTATTCATGCTTAAAATTTATTTGAAAATGTCAGAACCAGAAACAATGTTTATATAAGTGCAAGATAATAAATCTTATAAAAACATATCATATAATACAGCACAACAGTTACATATAACAATGATTATAAAACTAATGATAATGATACGTAGAGATTTACAATTTATTTTGCTGTGATAATTGTCATAAAACAGAAGTTTTATTAGAAAATATTAAAGTAATTTAGAGGAATTAGTAATTATTTGTTGTATGAATAGACCAAACACTACATTGCATAGAGTGTCAGGTATTGTAAGCAGTCCTAGACTAACTGTAGAGGAATAACGTCCTTTGAAATTAGCATTTGAAGTTTGATATTGCTTATTAGAATTACGCTCATCTAGAAAAAGTTACAATAACAATATTTGATAGAACCTCCAGCAAAGCTCAATTTTTGTAAACCAATCTCAGCGTCTTCGTACGATGAGCATGGAGAACGGAGGAGCAGAATCTTCCTCCACTGACAATAGCCAGCAATCCTCCACAGCCCTCCTTGGAGACACTCCCCGCAAGACGCTCTCCACGATGAAAGAGGATCTCCGCCAAACTTCCTACGCCTCCAGCATGACCAACGCATCTCTCGAGTCCTTCGTCCACAATTACAAAAGCAGTCCTTCGCGGACCGCAAGAAAACTTACCCGATGGAAGCGCCTTTCCTCCAATGACCTTGACAGTACGATGTATGAAGAAGAGGATGAGGACGAGGACAACACAACGCGCCTGCTTCAGCAAGAAGACCGATGCGGCGAACCAAACACAAAGCAGAACCACTTCCGGCCACCGGAGAAGGAGCGCAAGATTGAGTATGAGCATGATACGGTAGGCGACATTTCGAAACTGATGCGGTTTAGCCGCAAGGGACTCGGATGGTACATTCCCACCGACCCCAAACCCAAGTCAGAGGTTCCGCCCCTGCTTGAGACGGACGTTGTCGAGGAGTGGAAGCCACAAATCGACGTCGGAAGGTAGGTGGATTTTTTTAATGGGGTGTTTGGGTGGTGTGATAGTGAAGCATTATGTGGATTTGGGGTGATAAGGTATTGTGTGAATGGATGGTGGAGGGGTGACGTGTTTGAAAGTGAAACTTATGTTGGACATTAGTATAAGAAAATGAAATCATTAACATATTTTACTATTAAAGGAGTTTACATTGTTCTAAGTCTATAAAGTTAAATACAAATAAAGGCAGTTTCAAGGCAGTTTCAAGGCAGTTTCACATTAGCAAATTAGTTTTCATTAACAGTGTAACATAATTCTGGACTGTGCAGTATTGTAAACGTAGTTTTCTTGAATTTGTTTATCATTGTAATCAAATTAGCATTTATTTTTTTTAATCTCATTATAATTACATTTGTTTTCGATCGAAAGGCTGATGAGAATTATGCAACTGAATTCCATCTAAAATGTTATATAAAAACGATTCATTAAAACAAGCGATACTCTTTTTCTGTTATTCTCCAGCTCTAAGTTTCAATGGATACTGTCATTTTGTTTTGATCATAGATTACAGACGTCTGTATGGTGTTACGTTCTATTTTATTAATTCATTAACCTATTCTTCCAAACTGTCTTTATCTAATAAATGTTGGTAAAATTTTAATAGCCATAATGTTTATATTATAGCCACAAAGATTGTTTAGGAGGGAATTACCATGTAATAATTTTTTCTTCAAAAATGTTTTTTTAGCTTGAATAGTTTTTATGCAGGGAAACATATTACTAATTGTTTAAAAAAGTAGAATGTGATTTATATTTGTAAAAGTTTAAGCTTCAGTAATTGCAGAAAGAACTATTACTGTCTGAAGCTGAAAACAAAATGAACTCTCTGAGCTAACATAAAGTAAAACCCCTTCAAAAACATTTCTTAATGTTCAACTTTATTACTTTTAGTTTAACTGTTTTCTGTTTGAATGATGCCTGTGTTTGCTTTTACATTGTGTTCAACTTTCTATTAAATTACTTTGAAAAGTTGTAAGATTTTCTTCAAATAATTGGATTTATTATTCCTTAACTTTCCTTCTACCTCAAATGTTTTATCAAAATATGGAACTTGAAAGTTTAATGAAAAACAACAACTATAACTAAAATGAACACAATTCTGTAAATACTTTTTCGTATATAGCCTAATATAATTAGATATATCTAAGCACAAGTTTATAATTGTTTTGTGGTTAGGGAAAACAGACAGGCAAGATGTTTTCTCTAGCAATACATTCAGGTTGATGGGCCTCACTTACTATTGGGGTCACTCCCATCATCTTCAAAAATATCTCCTCTCTTTCTTACTTCCTTTAATATTTTTTTTTATTAATCCAATTCTTCCTTTTCATCCATCTTATGTATTCAAGTTATGTTTTTTTTCTTTCTCTTGAGTATTTGGGATAATCAGCAATCAGATGCTATATTGTTTCTTCTAAATTGCACATTTTCCAGATTCCTTTGTTTTCCTGTCATTCCACGTACGGTGCTCTTAGAAAGTATCCGACACTTCCATAAGTTAGTTTTTGTGCTAATAAGTTTTGAACAACTCAAAGAGCTTGTTAGCCAAATGTTGCAGTAGTATTGGAGAATCTGTTGAATTTTGTTTTCATAAAATTACTTATGGTCTGACGGTGTGTGATCGTCATCGGTTGAGGTCACGGCGGGCATTTATATTTTATTAAAATTATTAGTATTATTCTACCATTTATGAATCAAAATGATTTCTGTTTTCGGCATTCAAACCAAAATAACAGCCCATGCATTGCTAGATTTTTTTAAATCGAACGGTTATTAATGAAGTTATGAATGAAAATATTAGTGTGATAAAGCTTCTAGGCTTTTCAAACTATGGCGGTTTTGCCATAGTTTTTTCTTACAAAAATCATGTTTTTTTCCTAAAAATTAGGGCTTAATGTTCAAATGAAGACTTGTAAGTACTATTTATACATAAAAAATAGATCTGTACAGAATATAAAATTAATATCAATTAATAATGATAAAAATGTGGCGGTTTCGCCCGACGTGCAGGGTGCAATCATCGTATAATTATTCAGATTAAAGTATAATTTCGCTAACTTCAGATCGCCATAGATTATTTTTTTCTTATATCATCGGATGTGCGACATTCATAATGTAAGGAAAAACAAATTAGTTTGTTTTTAAAAAAAGTAGTATAGGTTAAAACTGTAAAACACTGAAAATTATGGCGATTTCACTCCACTTTATCAAAAAGTAATCGGGCAATCTCAAAGATTTACAAAACTGATTTGTGTTGAATAACTTCATAATTTAATACTACATTAATAGCAAGATTTTGGCAAGGGAATGTTTTAGAGCTATGTTTGCCACATGCTGCTTACAAATTACTAATGGACATGACAATGTGCTAGTGCAAATATCAGTCTCTCTACAGTGTCTAACGTCGTACACATAGCTGTTTTAAGAGGACACCATTCACATAAGACGCTATTATTGAAGCAGTATCATCTAAAAAAAATTGTTTGAAGTTTCCTAGAGAATACGTGGAAATGCATCTTGGGTTTTTGGAGTACTGTGTTTTGGTCAGAAGAAACAAAAATTTGTTTTTTTTTGCAAAATTAGGCAAAACTGGTGAACGAAACAATCATAAGAACATCGTCCTTACCGTCAAACACGGAGTGGCTTCACTTATGCTATGAGGCTCATTTGGTGAAACGGATGTTGGCAGTCTACATAGAATTAACGGAACCATGACGAAAAAAATTACCTGGAGATCCTGAACTTTTATTTGAAGAAAGGTGCAAGGAAACGTGGCTTTTTGACGGTGTAGGACCTTTCAGTACGACCGGGATCCTAAACATACAAAAAAGCTAGTGACCAAGGCTTCAGAATGTTTAAATAAATTATTGCATTGGAGCGGTCATTTCAGTCACCCTTATTTCAATCTTTTTTTGAAAATCTTTTGTTTGAGTTATAGACCCGGAATCACAAAAATAAGCCAAACAATTTTGTAGAGTTGGAAGCTTTTTGCCATAGATATGAGCCAAGATTACTCCTGAATGTTGCTTCAATTTACTCAAGATATACAACAACACGTTGAAGTAGGTTAATAAAATGAAGGGCCATATCATGATTATTAATCCAAAGTTTGCCAACTGTGTCCGATGACTTTTTGCTTATGTTGGTTAGGTTGTTGTGTTACTACTCGTTTGTTGTTCAACATACTCTCTCAAGATAACTGTACGAATATATCGATAAACTTTATATATTGTCTCGGATTTTGTTTTTTTTAGCTATTATGGTTTATATGTAATAAACAAAACATTCATATATACGAAGTGTCCTTGCACTTTCTGAGGGCATTTTATATATCCTAAAATTGATTGGTAGGGGACGGCTCCTCACTGCAAAATTTAAACTATTACCCCTTTCCGTCATAAAATTGGTTATTTTTTCTCCTTATACAAGTCCAGGGTCTTACTCGTCTCCAATTTCAGCCTCCAGTTCTTTCTGGATATCTCTCTTCTTGGTTTTAAACATTTATCCCCACTGCTAGACTTTCGGCATTGGTCTCTATAATTTTTTTTCCAAATATATTCAGAGTTTTTCTCTTAATCTCTACATTTAGAGGGGTGCCTGGGGTTGACTTTTTATGATAAGCTATCCTATGTTGATCCATATTGTCTAGTCCACCAACATATTTTGCCTTGGTGATCCGGTCTCTATCTATAAATGAGTTCCACCCTATTTACCTGCAATGCTTACACAGTTACATTTTTCTTACTTCCCAGTGCAATTTGATCTGCACAACATCAAGTTTCCGTCCTTGTAACAAAAGTTCTGTTTTCGAAAACTTTCTTGATCCGATTAAACTGTATAGGATAAAAATTGTTTCACTAATTATCGAGCGTGCTATGTAATAACGTAGCTCTATTTATAGTTTACTTTTCGAAATATGACAAAAAATGTCGTGTCACAAAGTTTTTAATTAGTGACTTTTGAGCAATGTTTCTTTAGAATAAAATGTTGGCCTTTTAATTTTAAGAATTATGGAATAAACTTTTAATTTTAAAACTTATTTATTT
>JARUHE010230744.1:0-13229 GCA_031471125.1 Archaeomysis grebnitzkii | reverse complement strand
TAAATATTTGGGAAGTTTGATCACGGAGGATGCTCGATGCGAGGAGGAAATAAGGGGGAGAATAGCGGCGGCAAAGGTTGTATTTGTGAAGATGAAGTCCTACTTAACAAGTAGAAAACTGTTCATTTAATGCAAGAGAAAGGCAGCCAAAACGTCTACAGTATTTGTTCGGTGATATTGTACAGAGTGGAGACCTGGACCATCAGTAAGACATCTGAGAGAAAAATAGAAGCAATGGAAATGTGGATTTGGTGCAGGATGTTGAGGATATCGTGGACGGAAAGAAGAACTAATGAAGAAGTGCTCCAACAGATGAACACCAGGCGAGAGATCATGTCTGTAATCAGGAGTAGACAGGTGTCATTCCTTGGTCATGTGATGAGAAGGGATCAATTGAAGAATGTGGTACCATCTGGATATCTGGAGGGAAGAAGAGATAGAAGCAGACAGAGAGAAAAATATATGGACGGAATTGCGAGGGTAGCAGGCAGAAACATAATACCCGCTGAGCTGCTTCATAACACCAGAGACAAAGAAGGGGGACGAACCATGGTGGCCGAAGTCCGAAAGGATATGGCACGTCGGTAAGGTAATACATGCAATGGAACAATCCATCAGACTTATATATCTTCGGTGTTACCTGAAACGGTTAAAGTGTTAAACTTTAGGTACACAATTATACTGCATGTACTCACACTGCCATAATGTTCCATTGTGTAATTTATTTTCAAATACCTTTTGTTAACTTGTTCTATGTCAGTCTGTTGATGTTGTGTAATTTTACTATTCCTAATTTTTGTATAGTGTTATAATTAATTTTAATGAGAGATCATTGTTTACTATCGTAGTTTTTTAAAAATATTTTCAATACTTGTTTTGCACAATGGCCTAAATGATGAAATTTGAATTTGCTTCAATTAATCCAGTTCTATATTTTCTGGCACTGTGCTATGGTAGTTAAAGCATTCTGCTGAGCCAACTAGTTGAATATAAAAGATTTATTGATGTCTTATTATGTCCACTGTAGTTTAAGATAGTCGTTCAAGAAAGTTATTTTTATGTTTTTCCATTTCATATGTGAAGTTATAAGAACGGAGTTTTGCTGGAAATTGATTTGTATTGATCATTAACCTATGGACTGTTATTATGATATAAATTTGTCACTAAACACTCTCAAGCCACCAATCAAGCCTGAAAGCCATCCAGGCAGAGCCAGCACCTATCTACAGAAGCTAGCATAGAAGATAGCAGAAAGAAGAATATAGACTGATGACCAAAAGACCGAAGACTAAAAACTGAAGGCTAAAAACTGAAAACTGATGAGCGAAGAATGAAGAATGAAGAACGGAGAATGAAGAACGAAGGATCAAGAACGAAGGATGAAGAACAAAAGATGAAGAACGAAGAACGAAGAATGAAGAATGAAAAACGAAGAACGAAAAACGAAGAATGAAGAATGAAGAACGAAGAATGAGGAACAAACAACAAAGAATGAAGTAACGCAAGCTGAGTAGAGGAGCAAAAGAAGAAGAAGCAAACGATGAAAACAACAGACAGGATCCGGTGGTAAACAGACTCCCAGTGCCAACACGATGACGAGGGGCTATGCGAGCTAACTCCAGTGGAATGAAAGTGCGGTAGGCGACAAAACCAAGACCAAAAAATCCCAAAATAACCCCACAATGAACGCCTCGAAGATATAGGTACTTTTTATTCTCTTACTTATTTATTTTTTCACCCTCTTTTTCTCTATCTATCTCTCTTTTTCCTCTCTTAGGGTACCTTTTACCTGTTCGCAAGCAAGCAAGCAAGACTTGTTTTAAGAGGCCATTTATACTGATGATATAAATGGCATTTTTCTGGCAACCTAACTTAGGTTGTTCCATTTAATAAAAATTTAGTCAGTGACTTGTCCACTGGCAAACACGGTGAATTTATATTTCTTATTCTTCTCATTGTTTAATGCATTTGTACTAAATTATGTTTCTGTTCTTTTAAAAGAAGTGTAATTGTAGTGAAATAAAGCCTTCTTAAACTAACTGATTTTTACTGGCATACCACACAATGATAAATATTATTTTAAATCCTGACTAAAAACAACAACAAAATTAATTAGCACAAACGACGTCATTATTACGGCCAATACAAAGTTGCTTTTGTCACGTTCATTTGAAAAGGTCAAGTTTTTGTATGTAAACACAGTTTGTGGTTGTTCCTGTTTAGAGTCCTTTCACACCCTTCAGGTCAATGAGAATAAGAACAAAGGTGATCCTAACCACTAAAAAATGTGAGCTGCTTTTTCGTATAATATACATCTTGATCTCGTTCCAGACGTGGTCATTATATGCACTGTTGTCATATGTTGTTCCTTAATCTTCTTTTTTTTTATCAACAATTCAAGTATAATTAATCACAAAGTTATGAATTGGTTACAGCTCCGTAGGCTACAGCACGCTTGTTTGTTTATTACCTATATGGGGAAACTTATTTTCGAACCTAAGATTGAAGTCAAAAACGTTGAAAAAAAAACATTTTACGTTTTCCAACATACATTTCAATTATAGGTTTTGGGGCAACCATATGTTATTCAGATTAAACCGTTTCTCACAATTTTTTATAAATGAAAACGACGATGATAAGATATTTTCAGTTGTTACAACGCAAACTTATATATTTGTGCATAATTTCCACAAGATCATATTTTTATATTTTTTGGTATTCAGTGATGTTTAATTTTGGAAAACAGGTGCTAGTCTACCCAGTTAAAATTAAACTATCTGCAGCCCTAAATGCGCTAAACGCAAGAAAATCGTAAACTTTTTGAAGAAAATTGTTGAAGAATCGTCGTATGGCTAACTGAATTTCAAAACTGACAATTCCGTTTATTTCATGAGTAAACTGAAAAATAATAAATGGTTGAGCTACCCCTTTCATCATAGAGCACGACACCCACGCAAACCGTACATTTGGCAACGATCTGCCAGGTGCATGATTTTGTTTTTAAAATAAGTTCTAATGATTCATTAGGTTTTAAAATGAACTTAAAACATGAACATTGACATGTAATTGTCATATGAAAACCTTAAGATCACCTCTAATCTTGCATTATGCAATCTCGGAAATAATCGCAAATAAATAACATTGGCATAATGATTGCACCGCCATCTTGGTTTAATGTCAATAGACTCAGTTATGAATTTGTGTGAAAGGAATTGAGGTTGCTTGTGTATGTCAATCATTAACTCGAAAGCAATTCTATTCCATTTATTATCCTCAATTTAAAACCAATACAGCGAAGGAATAAAAAAGTTTATTTTGTTGGTTGAAGTGAATTAGTGCAAGGAAAGTTGATTACAACAGTCAAATTTGACATTTATGTAATAATAATAATAGAGAAAACAGTTGTTTTGAATAATCTTTGGAGGACAACAGTTGATCCATAAATGGACCACAATTAGTTTAAGTTGAAAAAAATTGGAATTTTCAATATTTAAAATATTTATGGTAAGTTGACATATTTTAAGATTTTTATTCACTAACAAAAAATATTTTAATTTTAATGTTATTGAAATTAAAACATTTATTATTGTGATTATTTAATTGTTATTAAAAATCAGGCCTATGACTCTGAAATCTCAGCTTGGCCCTTTAATTAAAATAGAATAAATTAATTGGATTGTGTGACAAATTCTGACAAAAATTAACTTTTTATTCTGTGTCCACCAGACCATGTGTCTTAAAACTGTCCTCACTCCTCAAAAAAGTTGCAACAGAACCCAATTTAGGGAAAATATGCTACAATCTACATGATTTTTTTTCTTAAAAGAACATCCACACACAGGTTATGTGTTCTAAGTTTTCCTTTCAAGACCCAAAAATTATTTTCTGGGAGACTGACATACAGTGCGTCAAGAGGGTCTTAAAAAGTTTTTGGAGAACGTTTTCAAAATCTCCTGGAGAACAATTTTCCTTTCATCATTTTTAATAAAAATCATTTAAATCAGTACTAGTACACTTCCATGCAAAACTATGAGTTATTTACACTAACAATGGCCATCATTTTGAAAAACTGAAACATAATTCAATTCAATTTATTTATTTTTAAAGAGAAATGGTCAGATAAAACTCTGCCTGGAGAACATTTATGGAAGGTAAATTTTCAGAGAACGAAAAAAAATGTCCTCGTTTGACGCACTGATTGTGTAGTACATAAAAACAAAATTTTAAAAGTAAAGTTTGCTTTCTTTTTTGTTAGTGAAATGTTAACTTTATTACATTATGTACATTTTGGTACATATTTTTTTGAATTTTTTTTTCAAGTTAAATTGTCAGGGAGAATTTGTCGACTGATTTAAAATATGATGTTTCATTTTACATCTATATCTTCTGATTAGGGTATGTGAAATTAATCTCAACCTCTGTAGGACAGTTACAAGCACAAATAAATGATACTCATTAAAATATTTATAGATTTGTGTAATTGTTGGAAGAAAATGTTATATATTAATATATTAACACTTTTCTTTCAATTATTTCCAATAAAATTATCTCTAAACTTTCAAAGAAAAATCTTGGTTAACAATCAATTTGATGGTAAATTGACCAAGTCTAAAAAGTCCTAAAATTACAAGATTATTACATTCTTTCATCACATAATCATATTTCCTAGTTAATGTCCATAGCTATCCTTATTGTTATTATAATGCTCATTATTTTTCTCCAGATAATTTTTTTAAAATGTAATTTTCTCTCTCAATTATACTTTCATAAAGTATTTATAATTCAAGATCATATTTATTATCTCTAGGAATTATGTTAAAAGTAAGTGACAATCCAATTAAACTGAACAATAAATAAAAGAGTATATTTTATTTGTATCAAATATGATACAAACCATATAATGCTGTTGATGTATAATTTTTTTTACAGATTTTTATAAAATGTTTACCAAAAAATTATTTTATAATGTTTTTAATAACTGTTCATCAAAAAGAAATATAATTCATTGCTCACATTATTATAATAAAGGTGAATTATTTCAAAATATTTATTCAAATAAAAATAAGTTGAATACTAAACCTATATTGTTTTACTCAAGTAAAAGTGAATTTACTGATGATATTGAATTGCAAGAAATTTCAAAGAAAATAAAAAGTGATTTTGAAAATCAAAATCAAAATAAGAAAACAGACTTACCTGACAAGTTTGATGTGTCAAATTCAGAAGAAGAAAATAATGAAAAACTTGATGAGGATAATATTCATGAAGAATTGAAATATGAAGCTCTTGATGTTAAAAATACATCTGAATGTAGGTATTTCTAATTTTGTTTTAGGCTTGTTTCACCATTTTTGTTGAATTTGGTGTCCCTTATCTACCATGTCATAATTTTAGTGAAGTTCTTGTTCAACAATGTTCATTAAACAAAAGTTTTTGATCATAACAATATTATTAATTCTTGCAGATTTTCCTAAAAAATAGATTAATATACTGCTTGAAATTGTTAAGAATTAGGCATTTTTCAATATATATTTTATTTTCAACCAAAAAATTGTTTTATTTTGAAAATATAAGATTCAGGAAAATAAAAAGGTTTTGCTCCATCACAATTAGGTTTTTATGCAAATAATAAATAAGCTTAGTTTATTATGATGACTTGTATAGTTTAAATGAATATTTTAAGTACAAAAAAGTCTATAATTTTAGAGAAATAATCTAACCATTTGATTAATTTTGAAGTTAAAACATTACAACCTATCAAATTTTTGTATAACAATGTAAGTATATTATTTTTTGTTCATCTTTCAGTATGGAAAAGGTTATCAGCAGTTAATTTAGAAACCTTTTCTGAGGCTCCTCAAAAAATTATTTATGATTTTGCTGAAGAAATAGAAAATCGAAATCAAGGATTAGAAAATGAAATAGAAATAAAGAAGAAACCTGATCCATATGCTCATTTACAGCGTAAGTAATGTGTGTGTAGGTTGAAAAATACTTTGACATGTAAATAATTTGTTGTATGTTGTACATGTTTTTCTGTATTTATGTGATATATTATTATTATCATTTTATGTGTTTTATGTATATTTAAATATCATATATATTTCTCTATATTTCAACATTGTAGGAGGTGAAAGAGGAGTGTTTGATGTGGAGGATTTAGTTTACGTGCTTCGGCAACAGAATGCACGTGACATTGCGGTCATTAAGGTAAGGTTTAAAAAAAATTTGTCCTTAATATTTCATTGATTCAGATCATATACCTTCATTTTTAACATTTGAATACCAGACAAGAAGGTTAAGAGTAAGTTTTAAGACTGATGAGAAATTTTAAATATTCAGTAGATAAAGCCATTAGCCACTGTTTATTAAACTTTATTTGGGTTATTTAACAAACCTAAATAATTAATATACAAATTGTATAGATAAGAAATTGAGATATTCGACTTTGATAAATTGTTAAAGATGGATTAATAGAACCTTGAAAATTAGTAAGATCAATAAATAATATAAACATTTATCAATGGATTGGTTGCACATCTTAAACAAAAGCAATAATGAATTTAATAACTTTTATTTTGAGTTAAAATTTGCCATAAGTGAGAGAAATATATTTCAAATGTAGTAAAATTGCATCCAAAATAGGCATAAATAAACTTAAAAAAGAATGTAATGGAAAAATTTCGAACAGACATAACCATAAAATTATTTTGTGTTGCGGTTTTATTCTTACAGGTTTCGCCGGAGCTGAAATACTGTGAACATTTTGTGATAGTGAGTTGCGAGTCGATGCGTCATCTCAACAGCTTAACCGAAGTCGTCAAAAAAGTTCACAAACGCAAAAAACGTAGCAATGATAGATTTATTAATGCTGAAGGAAAAGGATCCAAATGGGTTGCTATTGATATGGGTAACTTTTATAGTAACAATGAATATAATTTGTTTTTCTAGATCACTGTTATATAGATCTTCAATAGCACAAGTAGTAAGGTAATCCATTTTCAAATAACATAAAGCTGATCTCACTTGTGCTATTATTGATCAATATTGTGTGAAATATTTTTAATTAAATTCTTGAACCATATATGAATGACATTTAAGTTTTGAACAAATTATATTAATGAAGTAGTTTTTGCTATTGGTTGACATACTTGTATATGTGTATAACTTTTCAACAAATTAAAAGTATTGTAAATATAGTTTTAAACTTTTTGTTTATTGCAAGAAATCAAAGCTAAAATTATACATATTTATCTTTTACTTATAAACCTGAGTGAATCATCTATTTAGCTCCCACCTCTTATGTGGTGCCTATATGTGAGAAAACAATAAGTGTAAAATCTTAATGTTAGAGGGGTCCTCAAATTAACATAAAAATTAAAGAGTATGAATTTTAGGGTATAAATGCCCTATTTTGTAGGAGCTGAGGACCCCTAATAACCATATTTTACTTTTTTTTTCAGGATATATTTACTAACACCTGTATATTACAACAAGATATGGAAGCCATCTCAATTTCTTTAAAATATGCCTTAAAAATATATAAAACTTAACGTTTAGACAATACTTTTTTTAACTTTTGAAAAAGTTTTTATTTTTTTTAAGGAATACAGTTGTTTTTAGATTGTGCCACTATTTTATTATAATATACAGGTTTTAAGAAATATATAATATTTGGTATGAGCACATACCATTTATGAATATATTTCTTTAATTTCTAAGGATGTATTTCTTAACACCTGTATTTTTTAATAAAACATTGAGAACATCTAAAAAATAATTGTATCTTTCAAACTTGAATTTATAAAAAAATAAATTTTCAAAAAAACATTTATCTTATCTTTTAAGGGAATACCATTTTATTTTAAATTGAACCAATATTTTATTATAATATACAGATATTAAGAAATACATCCTGAAAAAATTAAAGAAAAATATTAATAAATGGTATGTGCTCAACCTCTTCAAAATACACAATTTTGATAAAAAATATGAATTTTGTAGGAATTGGGCCCATGCCAAATATTAATATTTTTACTAAATTTTTCAGGATATATTTCTTAATATCTGTATACTATAATAAAATAGTGGAACAATCTAAAAAATAATAATGAATTTTTAGAAAAATTTAAAGTTTTTTAAAGATCAAAAAACTGTTGTATTTTCAAAACATTAGGTTTCATGTATTTTTAAAAGCATATTTAAAAGAAATTGAGATGGCTCCCACATTTTATTGTAGTATACAGGGGTTGATAAACATATCCTGAAAAAAATAAATAAAACTGTTGTTATGTGAGGTGTCCTCAACTCCTACAAAATAGGACATTTTTACCCTAAAATTTATACATTTTGGGTTTTGTTTTAATTTGAGGACCTCTTTAACATTAAGATAGATGTGTACAATTTTACACAGATTGCTTTCTCATCATATATAGACACCACATAAGAGGTGGGAGTCAAAAATCTGAGAGATGAACCCAAAAATAGGACACCCTACTGAATAGGTTATTTGAAATATTTTTTCCCTAAAGGAAAAATCACATTTTTTAGTTGATAGTACTATATAGATAATGTTCATATCAGGTTGAAATATATTACTATGATTAGTAAATATATAGAAAGAGAAGGGAAAGTATGAATGTTTAAATGTCTAAATTAATATTTTCAGATAACATTGTTCTCCACATAATGCTCCCAAAAGAAAGAAAGTCCGTGGATTTAGAAACTTTATGGTGTGTTGGACATAAGTTTGATGATAAAAGTCAAACCAGTTTATTGAATGAGTTAAAATTGATTCATTAATTTAGAAACACATCTAGTTCAAGAGTTTTTGAAAGGAAGGTTTACAAATATTGACAGCCAATTCTTTTATTGACCTTCTAATAATATTCTTTATTAATCAATAAAACATTTTGTTGTAGATCCAAGTTCTAACAAAATTTGTATAATAAACTAATGATTTGTTTCATTTCATCTTTCCATTTCTCCAAGTATCATCAGTAATGGTAGAAGTTATATTTAATTGATAATTTAGTATTATAACTACAAAGAAAAAATTCACAATGTAAATGTGATTTATACCAAAATATACCTAATACAATAACTGAAAGCAAAAATTTAAAAACATGAGTTATTTGGGGTATATATAGTAGCAATAAAGGCTCTGAGAGTTTACAGTGCTACAATTTCAATATTAAATCAAATTACCATGTTCACTGCAAACTGGATATTTGGACAGTTCACTCAATGAGATGCATGCTTGGTAAACCAAGTAGCATTGTCTTATTCACAGAACCTATACATGGGGGGTCATGGGATATTTTTATTCTTACAATATTACTTTTGAAATTATCTTGAATGCACTGAACAACATAGTACTTGAACTCAAGTTCAGTCACATGTACATTTAGTGGATATATAGTATAAGTTCTCTGGTGCATCTTCCAACATTGCATTATCTTCAATATTGGAAAAAGATGAGCAGGTTTAACTTTGCTAACTCATAAGTTCTCATTCCCATAAACTTAAAGAATGAGAATACATTACTTTTGTTTACAAGATAGCCTGGCAAATTGCAACCTCTCCTTCACCACAGCACAAATAGCTCGAGCCTAGCAAGATACACAATTCAATGTGGTTCCATTTCTTGCCCTTACAACAGTGCTGAATACCCATAGGGTACAGTGCTAAACATATGGCTCTCTATTTATAAATTTATTCTTCACCTTAAAGTGAAATAGATTGGCCCAGATAGCTCCTTCAGTAGCCCTTACACGTATATATAGGTGGGTGATTGCATTTTTTTGAAACAATATTGCCAAACGACCTAAGTTTAGGTGTCAAATTCATTTCCCCAGAAAGTAGGACATTTTTTCAAGTATTTTCTGCCTGCTCAGAGTCCAAGAAGAATCAATATCATGTTTATTAAGAGTCATTGGTTGTGTTCACTGGTCAATGTTGATACCTGTGAATATATGACAATGGGAGAAGCCTAATAGCAGTTACATAATGAATCATCTTTGCCAGACATATTTTTGATAATATCGAGGTTCTTTTTTAATCTTTTGAGTTAAGTGTTAAATAAATCAATAGTTTTGTTGAACAGAATAAATTATATTTTGGTAGTTACACAATTTGAAAAGAGAAATATCAAGAAGCTCTACTCAACAATAGATATGGTTTAAACTAGCAGTGAAAATCGAACTGAATAAAACACAAGTGGCCTCATAAGATATTTTGCCCTTTTTCAATTTTTAATAAAATTCAAGTTTGTTACAACCAATGATTGAATGAGGACATCATTATTCAACCATATGATCAAAATGAATAACCAATTGGTTTTATCTTTCTAAAATATTTAAATACCTTCATACTTAGATGGGTTTATGTAAAATTGAACAGTATTGAATGAAAATATTGCAATTACATTTAGGCAATAACACTTTATCATAAAGCAGTCTTCCATTAGCTCGGATTCACATGTTTTGGTGAGGAACAGGAAATGCAACCATTGGCCAATAAAACTAAGTTTCTTCAATATTTGTTTTATCTACTCTTATTTGAACATAATTTAAATAATTAATTTATCAAAACTATAAATTTATACATAGAGTTTATCATTTACAGGAATTCTTGTATTGTTTGAGCATGTTTACCAATCGTCTCTATTTGCATCACTTGCACATGAATTGTGAGCCAGCTTAACCAAAATAACTCCCAAGTCGCACATCTGTAGAATTTTCTTAATATGTATCATTTGACCAACACATCAATAGTACTGACAATTGAAATGTCCTAAATGTCACTTGTAATCTAAAGGGTCAAAGAATATTCAGTTCAATCTATAAAACAGTATTTATTTACATAATTATACAAAACATTTTATTGAAATATTCACCAAGAAAGGCAATAATTATTATAATTTATTTAAAAGTAAGAATACAACATCAATGCAAAATATTTATTTAATCCATTCATAATTTTTTACATGAAACTTTAATAAATTAATTTATATATGACAATTTATAAAAAATAAATATTTAAAAAACATTAACTTATATTTACTTCATAAAATAAAAAATATATATATATAAGCTTGAATATTTTTCTCATTGTTTGCATATTCATCATGAATAAAGTACAAAAATATTATGTTGAATTAATGTGAGTTTTCTTTATTTATGGATAATATTCAACTTTTACATTAATTATTTTGTTTCTTTAACTCTTCAAGGCACAACTAATTATTGCTTTACGGCGAAAATACATTAAAATTAGTTGTGGAAATTGCCCTTATGTGGTGGGACAAATTTGTCCCACCATGCCTTAAAGGGTTAAGGAGACACTTAAATTTTGTTTTAAGCCAATCATTTACTTATTAATTTTAGAAGTTATTTATTTGAATATCAAAATCTTTTCTGAACTCTAGCTATGGAAGAAAAAACCTATGAGCTTTATGATAATTAGAATAGTACTGTAGGAATGTATGTTAAAAAATAATTTAAAAAACATATTTTATGCAAATTATTTACAACTAACTACTTTTAAATCTTCTTCAAATTTCTTTTTATGATCTGCAGTTAAAAATGAAGAAAACCTTTTAAATAAGTTATGATATTTTGGTTCTGAGAATAATGTGATTAAAATAGCAATGAGATCGTCATAATTTTTATCTTTGTGATAATTTTTAATGGCCATGGAAAATGATTTGTAATTTTCAGAGGAAAGATTCAATTTGACTTCATGTAAATATTTTGCAATTTTGCTATTTTTGGATGATTTATCTTGATCTTTATCTTCGGAAGACTGTTTTTTTGGACCAACTTTTGTTTCATCTAATTTTTTTATTGAACAAGCACTAAATAAATTTTGGTTCTCACTGCTGCATTGTTGAGAACTACCTTTGGCATTATTAATCAATGCATCAATACTTCTGTCAGATTCATCAATAAGTTTAATTCGTTTTTTTTTGTTGCCAGTGAAAACATTATCATATCTGTTTACACTCTTTGATTGTTCATTTGCTGAGTTGAAGTCAATAACAGAACAAGATTTTTCAAGAGAAGAAAATAAATCTCCATTGAATGCACATTTAGGTTTTATTGTTGATGAACTTTGTCTATTGTAGCTTGCCAAGGTTCGATTTGGTTTGAGAGTATCATCAGCAGAGTCATCTCGTGCGACATCTCTTCTTGCAGAACTTGCAACTGTTTTACATCCACTTACAACCAAGGCATTAGCAGCAACTGGAGGCAGATTGAGATCTTCATATGCAGGCATTATAGCAGCAAGACCCGATTTTAGTTTTGGTTGTGGTAACTAGAAAGAAAAAGACAATTGATGATCATTACCAAGGAACAAGTTTTTTTTTATTGAAGATAACTTATCTCTCAACACTTCCTTGCTTATTGGTTACTTTCTGCTTCCTCTTTCGGGAGGAAACTCTGCCACTCTAATTGGGTGCCTCACAGAGGTTCAAAAAGGAGGCAGAGTTGCAGCTGGTGGGTAAAACCTTACAGGCACTATACAAAATTCTAAATTTTAGGACATATTTTTCTAATATTCAATAGGTTAATTAACATTTTTTGGAGTTCCACATAACTTTTCAACACAAAAACTAATGTTCAGAATAGTGTTATGCAAAAAACATTTGTAGAAGTTAATTTATAAATTATCATTACCAATAAAAATGAGAACTGATTACTTACTGAATTGTGCGCATTTCTGAAGAATGTAATAAGATCGCGTACAGAAGGACCAAATGTATCGTATACCTTTATATGAGGCTTAACCCACGAAGATAAATTATTTCGGAAATACGGTTCACCAAATCTTTTATCACACAACATGATGGCTCCGAAATCGTCCTTGTGTCGAATGACTCTACCTATGGCTTGGTTAACAGCTCTTGAGGCTTCCAATTTGTACCAAGCATCACCTGTCAAACCTTTCTGGAATTTGAAAAAAGTTCTTCATTTTAGAAATAATTTAAAAATTGCCATAGATGACCTGCAATCACGCGTGGCTGTAATTCAATAAATATTTATTTTATGAAAAAAATAATTCCTGGTAATGTTGGTTAGATAGTTATTATAAACAACTTTGATTCAATAACATTTTCTGTAACTCTTCAAATAAAAAACTTTAAACTTCTGCTCAATTTTTTTCAGAGTCCAAAAACTATGTTTTTAACTATAACTTTATTAAGGTGGGTTTTTCAAAAAAAATTA
>JARUHE010230633.1:0-13230 GCA_031471125.1 Archaeomysis grebnitzkii | reverse complement strand
AGAGAGAGAGAGAGAGAGAGAGACACAGAGAGAGAGAGAGAGAGAGAGAGAGAGAGAGAGAGAGAGAGAGAGAGAGAAAAGAAGAGAGACAAAAAGAGAGATGCACATTTTTTTGGCATGAGATATATTCAAGAGATGTTTTGTCCACAGGAGACACGCCAGTTGAGATTAATGCCGCGAGATGGAGCTAATATCAGAAATGTCCTACAAGGCATCCATCACAGGATCTCGTGTGATGACCTTACATTAGGATGTGTCACAATAGATGGAAGGGATGTGCAGGACTTTATTTTTGTCTGGGCAAGAAGGATCGCATCCTATTAGCCGGTTCGGATTCTGATTTATAGGATTGAGACCTCTAAGCATTTTTAATCTGGGAGAAGAATAGAATTCGATCCTGTGTTTGCTATGAAGGATTGTCTTGTATATTTAACTGATGGTCAGCTAGATTATTTGTCTATTATATTAATAGTTATAATCAATTTAAGTCATAAAAATAGACAAAAACTTTTTAATATTTTTACACATTTTTTATCTGTCTATTTTTTATGTCTTCTATATTTTTTATTTGTATGTTAATTTATTTTTGTTTTCTTTTTATTTGTGTTATCAGTTTTATTTGTTTATCTATTCGTTTATCATTCGCTTATCATTTATGTTTGATGAATTCTTGGTTGGCTATTGGTTCAGTTTTAGGGTTATGAAGCAAAGCAGCCTACTATAATATCACATCATTTTTTTTATGTTTTTGTAAAGTTGCTGCCAATGTAGTATTAACTATAATTCCTATTTGTATTTAACTTTTTGATGCTATTTAATTTACTAAGAACAATCAATCTATGTACTTTAGATGAAAAAACATAAGCAAATGACAAAACAAGTCAACCAATAAGGCTTCTGTGCTGACTTGAAAAAAAATATGGAGGAAAAAGTTTTACGTAGGGAAAAAATTATGGAGGAAAAAGTCTTACGTAGGGAAAAAAATTATGGAGAAAATAAGTCATACTTAAGAAAATAATCATACAAAAAATTAACCACACCAACACGAAATAAGCAACCCTTTAGACATAGCTGGTCATACCTAACACTTGACCGAACCTACCAAAACAAGGAAACCTTTTCTTAACCACCGTTATAGTTCAGCCTATAGTAAAGGACATGTGGTTATACCAGGCATAACTATTATATAAATTGTTCATGTGGTTATACCAGGCATAAATATTATTCATAGTAAAGTAAAGGCGGCTATACCAGGCATAACTATTATTCATAGTAAAGTAAAGGCGGCTATACCAGGCGTAACTATTATTCATAGTAAAGTAAAGGCGGCTATACCAGGCATAAACATTACCCATGATGCCCCATCAGAAGGGGGGGGTAGGGGGTTTGGGGTGGTGTGATATTATAAATTGATGCAAAGGTATAATTATGGAGACAAGTTGCAAGCGCTTGGAATGGTCTTGCTAACGATCTGGCATGTGCAACGGGTTCTTAGTTGCTTCATTGGTTTTTGTTGTTGTTGTTTTCATTGTTGTTGTTTTTATTGTTGTTGTTTTTATTGTTGTTGTTTTTGTTGTTGTTGTTTTTGTTGTTGTTGTTTTTTTGTTGTTTTTATTGTTGTTTTCATTGTTGTTGTTTTTATTGTTGTTGTTTTTATTGTTGTTGTTTTTGTTGTTGTTTTTTTGTTGTTGGTTTTATTGTTGTTTTCATTGTTGTTGTTTTTATTGTTGTTGTTTTTTTGTTGTTGTTTTTATTGCTGTTTTTGTTTTTTTGTTGTTTTTATTGTTTTTGTTTTTATTGGTGTTGCTTTTATTGTTATTTTTTGTTGTTGTTGTTTTCATTGTTGTGTTTTTTGGTGTTTTCTTATTGTTGTTGTTTTTATTGTTGTTGTTTTCATTGTTGTTGTTTTTATTGTTGTTGTTTTTATTGTTGTTGTTTTCATTGTTGTTGTTTTTATTGTTGTTGTTTTATTGTTGTTGTTTTTATTGCTGCTTTTCTTGTTGTTGTTTTTATTGTTGTTGTTTGTATTGTTATTGTTTTTATTGCTGTTGTTGTTTTTAATGTTATTGTTTTTATTGTTTTTGTTTTTATTTTTGTTGTTTTTTCTTGTTTTTATTGTTGTTGTTTTTATTGTTATTGTTTTTTGTTGTTGTTGTTTTTATTGTTGTTGTTTTTATTGTTGTTGTTTTTTGTTGTTGTTGTTTTTATTGTTATTGTTTTGATTGTTGATGTTTTGATTGTTGTTTTGATTGTTGTTGTTTGTATTGTTGTTGTTTTGATTGTTGTTGTTTTTATTTTTGTTGTTTTTATTGTTGTTGTTTGAAATTTTATTGCTTTTAATATTTTTGTGTTTTGGTTGTTTTTTTAGATGTTATTGCTTATATTTTTGTTGTTGTTTCTGTTGTTATTGTCTTAGATGTTATTTATGTTGTTGTTGTTGTTTCTGTTGTTATTGATTAAAATTTCATTTTTTTTGCTGTTGTTCTTTTTCTGGTTACTGTTTAAAATGTTATTGTTTTTGTTGTTGTTAATTGTAATGTTATTGTTTTTATTGTTGTTTCTATTGTTATTGCCTAAAATTTTGTTGTTATCTGGTCATTGTTATTGTTTTTGTTGTTATCTGGTCATTGCTATTGTTTTTGTTGTTATTAATTATATTTCTATTGTTTAAGATGTTATTGTTTTTGTTGTTGTTAATTATATTTCTATTGCTTAAGATGTTATTGTTTTTGTTCCTGTTTCTATTGTTACTGTTCAGAAATGCATTGCTTTTGTTATTGTTGTTTTTTCTGGTTACTGTTCATAATGTTATTGTTTTATTTGTTGTTAATTTTATTGTTATTGTCTTATATGTTGTTTGTGTTGTTGTTGTTTCTATTGTTATTGTTTGAAATGTTATTGTTGTTGTTATTTTTAAGCCATTGCTTTAAATTTTATTGCTTATGTTGGTTCTTTTTTTAGTTGTTATTTAAGCTCTTATTGTTCTTGTTCTTTTTGTTCTTTTTGTATTGCCTTCATGTTGTTATTGTTTCTTGTTATTGTTTTTATTGTCAGTGATTTTATTGTTATTTCTTTATTTACTTTTGTGTCATATATTATTATTTCGGTTGGTATTATTTAGTTGTTATTGGTTTTAGATATTATGGTTGTTATTGTTTTAGTTGTTACTCTTGTGGTTGTTACTGTTTTTGGTTTTATATTTTATAGCTGTTATTGATTTGTATTGCTACGATTATTGTTGTTATTGTTCTTTATTGGCATTTTATATATCTGTTAGTGTTTTAGTTGTTATTGTCTTAGTTGTTAGTGTATGTGATTGTTGTTGCGGTTTTGGGTATTTTTTATTTTTTAGTCCTATAACTGTTGTTTTTTTTTGTTTGGTAATGTTTTGGTTGATGTTGTTTTAACTGTTAGTGTGTATGGTTGTTTGGTGTGGGTTATTATTGTTGTTTCATCTTGTATTTATTTTGGCTGTTATTGTTTTGGTTGTCATTTTTTATTTGTTATTGTTTTTGGTGTCATTGTTTTATTTGTTATTATTATTGTTTTGGTTGTCATTGTTTTATTTGTTATCATTATTGTTTTTGTTTTTGGTGTCATTGTTTTATTTGTAATTATTTTTGTTGTTATTTTTTTATTTGTTATTGTTTTGTTGTTATTTTTTTATTTGTTATTGTTTTGGTTATCTTTTTAGTGTTGCTTAGTTTGACGTCGTCGATTTGTGAGTTTCTTCAGAAAAAGTTTTCCCAGAATTTTTTTTCAAATATTTCTTCAAGTCCATCATGAAAAACTTCCTTCATATCATAGACTATTTGGATCGACAGTATCACAAGTGAGGCAACCCACATTCAAATAACGTAGAACTCACCTCACTTGTGCTATTGTCGATCTATATGCACAAGACAATAGCACAAGTGGGGCAACCCACATTCAAATAACATAGAGCTTACCTCACTAGTGCTATTGTCGATCTATATGTACAAGACAATAGCACAAGTGAGGCAACCCACATTCAAATAACATAGAGCTTACCTCACTTGTGCTATTGTCGATCCATTTAACACTCTGCAACTGTTTTGTTTTACAAAAACAAACATATTTAAAAAACATTCAAGTCATCCATTTAGAAAATTTGACAAACACTGCAAATGTTTAATATTTTAAGGGAATTAAAATTAGCAAATTTGAACAGTTGAACAAAGAGGGAAAAAATCCTATTTTCATATTTGTGAACACGAGAAACGAGTAATTCAAGGGGAGTCAGAGAGGGGGAGCCAAGGGGGGGTTTCGCCAATCAGAACCAGATGTTAACCCTTGGATGTCGGTACCCTTTCAATGCACGTCCAGCTGATGGTGGAGTCAACTTATTTTGCGCTGCATCGAAACAGCGTCAACTTTTTTTGCGTTGCATCGAAACAACGTCAACTTATTTTGCGCTGCATCGAAACAGCGTCAACTTATTTTGCGTTGCATCGAAACAGCGTCAATTTGTTTGGCATTGCATTGAAATGTCGTCAACTTAATTTGCGTTCCATCGAAATGGGGTCTACTTATTTTCCGTTACATAAAGGTACCCATCTTAATTGGGAATTCCTTAGCTTTTTGGTTCAACGTAGGACATTTAGGAGACAGGAAACAAAGGATCATTAAAAAGGATTGGTTTAGACTTTTCAAAAAAGAATCTGAATCTTTCGGTACAAAGAATGCATAAGAATAAATAAGAATAAGAAATAAGAAATAATAAGAAATAATAAGAAAGAATAAGAAAGAATAAGAAAGAATAAGAAAGAATAAGAAAAAATCAGAATGAATAAGAAGGAATAAGAAATAATAAGAAAGAAAATAGTGAAGAGGTTGTTTACGATCAATGATCTTAAACAAACATGGAAACATTTGGGAAAATAAAAAGAAAGAAAATAATAAAAAAAACTATAAAAAAGAAAATAGAAATGAAACAAAATGAAAATTGAAACCTATTTATTTTTCATTTCTAAATTGAATCAAAGCATGCGTTCAGTAGCGACTTAACTTGCTAACATACGCTAGAGAAACACGGCTAATAGCCAGCACGTTTGTCAACAGCCTTAGCAGCTACTGAACACACACAATTTCTTGTTTCGAATTCGTTTTTAGGCTTTGAAAAAATTAAAAATATGTCCTACCGAAATGTTTACTTGTCTGTGATTTTATTTACAAGGGTTTAGATAGTTATTTACAAGGGCTTGTACGTTTTAATTACACGGGTTTAACGATTTCTATCTTCTATAAAATCATAAACAATCTAAGATTTTAGCGTAAATTCCATCACTTAATTTTACGATTAAAATAAATAATTTCAATAAAATAAAGTTTCAAAATAGTCTAAAAACATTTTTGTTTATTGAAGGAATATTGATTCATTTTTGTGATTCGTGAAACAATTATTATTATTATTATTTTAATGTTTTTTTATTATTATGATGATTATTATTCTGATTATTATGATGATTATTATTATGATTACCAAGATTATTGTTATTATAATTATTACTGTTATTATGATTATTGTTATTATGATGATTGTTAATATGATTGTTAATATGATTATTATTACGATCCTTATTATGATTATTATGATTATCAAGATTATGATTATTATGATGATTGTTATTATGATTATTATTATGATTATTATTATGATTATCAAGATTATTATTATTATTATGATTATTGTTGTGATTATTATGATGATTATCAAGATTATTGTTATGATTATTTGTATGATTATTTGTATGATTATTTGTATGATTATTTTGTATGATTAATTTTATTATGATTATGATTATGATTATAATTATGGTTAGTTATTATTATTATTATTATGATTGTTATTATTATTATTATGATTGTTATTATTATTATTGGTGTGATGTCGTGACAGTGAAGGTGCAAGATCTTCGACAACTTTTCCGCAAATTAAGAAGTATCAAATTTGACCAAAGCGTTCGAGTGAATCGTCAAAAACGGAGGTTTGAATCACGCATCAATTGAAAACATTTCAACTTTTACATTTTCTTTATTTATTATTTTTTTTTGTTTTTTTTTCTTTAGTTTATTATTTTCTTTAGTTTATTTTTATTTTTAGTTTATTATTTTCTTTTTAGTTTATTTTTATTTTTAGTTTATTATTTTCTTTTTAGTTTTTGTTTATTATTTTCTTTAGTTTATTATTATTTTTTTTAGTTTATTATTTTATTTTTGGTTTATTTTTATTTTTATTATTTTATTTTGTATTATTATTTTTTTTGTGCTATTATTTATTTCATTGCAATGGGTTCAAGTTCATAGCATTAGTATTTTAAACAATAACCGTTTCTTGTAACACAGGTGCTAAATAATTATAATTGCTTACTGCGTCTTATGTAACACCAGTGATACAAAAGTAGCTAGTTGAGTTTTGTGTAAAAAGGGTTTTCTAGCACTTGATAATTTTTTATCTTAGTTTTTCTAAATATTTCGATGTTTAATAACATCCTCTTCAGTAGAAAACTTTTTGAAGGAGATGTTAGTAAACATTGGAATATTTATTGAACGTTAAAATGAAAATATATTAACCTTGTTAAAAGTTAGGCGATGTTTTAAATATATTTTTATGTTTTAGATATGTTTTTTTTATGTTTTATGTTTTTTTTTATGTTTTAAAGATATTTTAACGGTGCATGGTTTTGTATCACTGGAGGTAAACTGAATTATTATCTAGTTTAGCTCATTACAGACCCATACGTTCACACACTTGGAGTGTGTCTTGAAAAACAACGAAAATTCAAGCATTGGTGAACAGTAGTTTATAATTTTGCGGGCATTAATGTGAAGGTAATTTTCAACCGTCCAGTTTTCGCTCTTCAAACCACATGAAAAAATGAAACATTATCTTATCCAATAGCATGGTTGGATAATGCTTCAACCCATATGGTTTGGTATGCGAAACAGACGGCTGGTGCCAGTAGTTAGAACATTCCTCCATATTTACGGCAGAAAAACAAGTATTGTGTGTAACAAATGATTTCCTTCAACCAAAACATCCATCCAACATTAACAAATGAAGGTCATCAATAAACGTTCGAGCTATCTATGTAATATCGATTAAGAAATAATGTCACTTTTGCACAGAAAGTCTTTGGAATAAAAATCACAAACGATTCTATTGATTTATGAATTACTGTTTGACAACCATAGCATTTGTCAACAAGGAAATTGTTTGTCTCACATGTTCTTGTGTTGAGCAAACGAAGCAAATGTTTTAGGACGACACAAACCGTTCAGAACTTTGTTCCATTGAGAGAAATGCGAAGTATAAAAACTTAATTCAATGGGAAAAAGCTAACTTTAATTTAATGAAATAACAATTTTAAATAAATGAAAGATGAATTATTAAGAAATGAATTATGAAATAATTGAATACAATGTTTTAAAGATTGAAAATAAAAGAATTAAACAAAATATTTCAAATATTGAACATGAAAATGTTGAAAAAAAGTACTTTAACGATTAATTTTAAATAATAAATAAAATATTTTAAAGATTGAATAAAAGATTTTAAAAATTAACACTTTAACCGTTTCCTGTAACACCGGTGATACATCATTATAATGGCTTACTCCATCGTATGTGACATCAGTGATACAAAACAAGTTAGTTTGCGTTTTGATACATTTATACAGGCAAATATTTGCCTGTATAAACATGTTTTGTATCACTGATGTTACATAAGATGGAGTAAGCCATTATACTTATCTATCACCGTTGTTACAAGAAACGGTTAAAGTGTTAAATATACGAAGATAAATTAAATATTTTTAGGTTAAATATAACAAAATTAAATAAATATATTATATATGAGAAGTTAAATAAAAAAAAAATAAATAAATAAATAAAAATAAACAAAATACTCACTTTTTCTAATTCTAATAAATGAAACCGTAAGACCTGTATCGATTGCACCATCTGAAATAAAAAAAAATTGTTAGTAAATTATTTTGCAGTTCTTAAAATTTAAAAAAAAACATTAAATATAAAAAGTAAAACGCAATAGAAAGTTCTTAATTAATGACAAATTATAATATACTTTAAAAAATATGTTCGACATAAAATATTTTACATTTTAAATTCATGCAAAATACAAAAACAAAATAAAACATGAAAAACAATTTACATTTTTTTCTAATGAAGTTTGAAAACTTAAACCCCAATAAAATCGAAGGTTTATTGGTGAAATCAAAGTTTTTTATTAAAATAAATTGCATAAAAAGTTAACATTAGATGGCCAGAATATTCAATTAACAAAATACAGCTCAAGAGTTGAACGATGTGCTACAAAATCATGTTTTCTAAGCTGAACATTGAAGAAGAGGAAGAAAATAATAAACATGTCAGACAATGACGGCAATTTCTTCAGCAAGAAAGGCCCTAATGACCGCCAGCAAGAACAGACCTCGACCAAAGGTCCAAACATCGAGGCGATCACAATTTCGCGCTCAAACACAATGGCGGAATGACCCCGCGTCGATGTTCATCTGTGAGGCAATTGTGAGGCACTTTTGACCAGCACTTACTCCTTGGGGCGACTGGACAGAGTCATGTGGCAGCCGAGGCTTTCAATGCTCACTCCCATCTACCTCACTCTTTCATCTGTCTCACTCTTTCATCTACCTCACTCTTTCATCTACCTCACTCTTTCATCTGCCTCACTCTTTCATCTGCCTCACCCTTTCATCTGCCTCACCCTTTCATCTAACTCACTCTTTCATCTAACTCACTCTTTCATCTAACTCACTCTTTAATCTGCCTCACTCTTTTATTCACCTCAATTTAACTATCTACATCATTTCAACCTACCTCACTATTCAATCTACCTCACTATTTTAGGAGTTAAATAACTAAAGTAACAATGACATGCCATTGACACCAAAGTAGAGGTCTGTTTGAATGCAGCGCTGCATGACTGACAAACAAACAAACAAACTCATGAACAGACACATAAACAAACATACAAATGAACAAATTTACAGGTACCAAAACAGACAGACAGACACAGACATACATACATACATACAGACAGACAACAAACAGACATACAGACAACAGACAGACAACAAACAGACAACAAACAAACAAACAGACAAACAGACACAAACAAACAAACAAACAAGCAGACAAACCGACTCCAGCCGTCTTTGCGAGAATAATTGTAATAATTAGAACAACCAACAACATTATTACGCTCATAATTACTCTAATTAGAGTAATAATAGTAATAATAGTAATAATAATAATTTATAATAATAATAATAATAGTAACATTATTACGCTCATAATTACTCTAATTAGAGTAATAATAGTAAAATAAATCTGTCCAGAGTATGCAAGTATTTCATAACACTTATTATTCCGGCAATATTAACAACATCAAAAATAATTGCAACAATAAAAGTTGAACATAAAATATTCGCATTTATGAAACATCGCAACAGCTGATCTAATTAATTCATGGGCGATCACCATAGAGACGTCGCGTCGGTTAGGTAGGGCAGAATGGTAGGTACTGCGACGTTGTTTCAATTGCTGCTATTGATGTAAACTAATTTTTAACTAACTTTCCATACACACACACACACACATACATACATACATATATATGCGTGTGCGTGTGTTTAGTAATTCACAATTCATATGTATATGTATGCATTTATGGGGGTGATTACATACGTATACAGGTATATGTATTACTTATGTCAATATGTATGCATGTATTGATATATGCATATCTATGTATGTTTATGCATATATGTTTGTGTGTACATACAGTATATATATATATATATATATATATATATATATATATATATATATATAAGTATGTATATACAGTATAAATGTATGTTTCGTACATATGCATTTACAATGTAGATACATGTGAATGCATGCATGTGTGACACAGTGACAAGGAACGAACCAACACACACACCAACAAACTTGTGCCGTGCACCAGGCGATTAATAAGTTGGTAATTTGAAGCTATTTTTATAGCCGGTGTTTATCCGGAATTAAACATTTTCCCCAAAAGTTCCATTTTTACAAATTGTCCAAACAATCAATTAATATTCGAAGGCTTTTAATTAACATTGGTTTATGATTTACATTAACTCATTCCTTCCATTAACACTTTAACACCTGAGGAGACGAACTCTAAGGTCCTTTTCAATAGTAACTTCAATGGATTTTAGTCATTATGGAAAAATAACCAGGATTTAAATGGTTATTTATCAGAGGACTTTTCCTCTCTTCAATCATCAGAGTTAGAATGAAAAAAAATGACTGGACTGATCAAAATTTTTTTACTTGGAAAATAAAACCAAGACTTCTAGAATCACATCTTTAACCAATACTTTATCTGACCTGTGTGACAATATTTATAATAATAATAATTGCTACTATTTTCAATTATTATTGTTGGTATTACTAATTATTTTTGTTGTTATTATTATTAGTTACTATTGTTGTTGTTATTATTAGTATCATTAATTATTATTATTATTGTTGTTATTATTTACTATTGTTGTTATTGTTATCAGTATTATTATTATTAATTATTTTTATTGTTATTAATTGTTATTATTAATTATTATTACTATTATTATTATTTTTAATGTTCACAATATTTTAAATTGGCATCAACACATTTGTGAACTTAAATAAAGTGGATAAAATTGTTGATCATTTGTTTGGTTAAAGCAGAACCGAAAATATTTGCATAAAGTAAATCATGATTGACCACACAACAAAATTGAATCGAATTGACCGAGACATAGAATAAACAAAGCACAACAAACAAACCTTAAACAAACAGCATAAGATTAAATAAACATCGTAAAAACACACAAACAAACAACATAAAGAACTAACAAACAAACAACCGAAGAATAAATTAATCAAATATAATAACAAGCAATCAACTAATGGATAAAATAAACACATAAACAAACAAATAAACAAATAAACAAATAAACAAACAAATAAACATAACATCAAAAACACACAGACACACAAACAAACAAACAAACAAACAAACAAACAAACAAACAAACAAACAAACAAACACACAAACAAACAAACAAACAAAAACAAACAAACTAACTAACAAACAAACCAGTCGAGATAATCTAAGTCTCGAAAAAAATTTGAAACAAAACAAATTTTTCTTTTGTTCAAAAACTTGTTTATCTTTTCTAAATAAATGAAACTTAATTATCGTCGAAAATTGTTCAACAAATAATGTAAATAATTATTTTCAATGTTTGTGCAATCATTAAACCAATAAAAAAAATTCAATGTTTATACGAATAAAATTTATTCAAACAAACAAACAATAATTTTCAAATCAATTTTATAGTTCAATTAATTTCAAAATATTTGTTTGATAAAACGAAAAAAAAAATAATAGAACCTCTCAATTTAATATATTTTTTAATATATTTATTTAATATTTAATATATATTTAATTTAATTTAATTTAATTTAATATATATTTGGACACAAACAAGTCTTTCAAAACGTGTCCCGTAGAAGCCAATGTAAATCGTCTGTATCTTGAGCCTATGAATCAATAACAAAACAATATTTTGTAATAAAATATATTCAACATTGTAAATCAAACTTTTATTCGTGATTATTTATAAGTTTTAAACAAAAAATAATATTTAAAATATAAGTATTAAATGATTTAATAAAGAAAAATTTATTTCCAAAAAGAAAGCAAAATTACATTGAAATTACATAGATAATGCATTATAAGATATTAAAGTATCTGGCATTCTTTTTTGTGGAAGTATCTGGCAACTCGAGTGTCCATCTTTCTCCATTGAAAATTCGTGTGTTGATCATCTATAAATCTTTGAGATCTATGATTACATTTAAAAAATATCTTAACTTTGTTACATTAAGTGATGAGATATTCCATCCATTTGAATAGTGTTCAATTTAAAAAGTGATATATATATACAGTATATACATACTTTATATGTATGTATATATGTGTATATATGTATATATATATATATATAGTGTTTTGGCAAAACATGATTTTCCAAACAACATTCAATTAAATTTTTAACCTGCTGCCCTCAGCTGTCCAGGGTTAAAAATTTCCTTCACATTAATGCCCGCAAAGTCATAAACTAGTGTTCACTAGAGAGTGATTTATAAACATCAAATATGTTTATTAGACCATGACCATTTTAAAGTCATAATACTCTTATTCCATCTTTTAACTTTTATAATTAAATTACAGGTTGTTGGGTTAACTTCATACAAAGTCTTCATACAACATTTTTTTCCATAAGCTAAACATTTTATTTTATAAATTAAACAACAATATTATGTCTACTTAAGTTTTGTTCTTCATGAACTTGTCAATGATTTTTATCAATTTAAAATATTACATTATTGTTATGTTATACAACTATTAATTTAATTAATTTAATTAATTTATTAATTTAAAATGTTACATTATTTTTATGTTATACAGCTATAGGCACATCTACCTGCCTCATATATATATATGAATTATTTTCCAACATTTAGACTAAACCTGAAGTGAAGACATTTTATCGAATAATGTGTAATCCATTGTAGTAAATAAGTGTTGTTCAATATATCTGTATTACGATAATTAAATATTAAATAGAAAAACGAATGTGTTTTTATTGAAAGAAACATCATTGGAAAACTCCAGATTGATGTGCCTATGACTGTACAATGTAATACAATTATGGATACAAGCTTATATGATACAAGTTATATACAAGTTATATACAAGTTATATACAAGTTATATATACAAGAATATGTACAATTATGGGTACAAGCTAAAATGATTTTTACAATTGAGTCGTTTGTTTAGTACAAGATTTTGTTTGTTTGTTTGTTTGTTTGTTTGTTTGTTTGTTTGTTTAGTACAAGATTTTGTCACAATTGTGTTGTTTGTTTTGTGTTTCAAAGGCTCCATTGGCTCCTTCAAGCAAGCTATAAGGTATAGAGTATAAGGCTTAAGGTATAAATTACAAGGTATAGAGTATAAGATATAAGGTATAAGGTAGAATGTATAAGGTAGAAGGTAGAAGGTATAAAGTATAAGGTATAAAGTATAAGGTATAAAGTATAAGGTATAAAGTATAAGGTATAAAGTATAAGGTAT
>JARUHE010230523.1:0-13232 GCA_031471125.1 Archaeomysis grebnitzkii | reverse complement strand
GTTTTCTCACTTTGTAACACCATTTTTGATTGACATTTGTGGAGATAATTTTTTTTTTAAAGTTACTGAATGAATCATTGCGACACATTGAACCGTTCAGTTCGTGGATTACTAATTTTTATTTACTGCATCAATGGCTTTGAAATGAAGTACATTAATTGTCTCTAAGGTGATTTTTTGATGAAAGGATGTTTTCTCATTTTGCAATACTATTTTTGATTTGTTTTAAGTTACTGAATGAATGGTCGCAAGACATTTGAACCATTTTGTTCGTGGATTACTAGTGATAAAGTAGTCCTACATAACCTACTGAAATTTCAAAACTATATAAACACATAAAAAGTTATTACTCTAAGTAAATAACAAAGTGAATAGGTAGATGATCATAAAAATTATTTCAATGTATTTATCTACACTATTACAAATTTATTCTTTTGAAAGTTTAACAAAATGTATGATTTAAAACAATGAGCCATTGTATTTTAAGCTGATAATGACAACTGATAACAAGTTTGAAGTATTGTATCAAATTACAATTGGTGGAGATAAAAATTAGGCTAATTTATTGTTCAATTTGAAAGATTGAATAAAAAAGTTTTGTAGTAAATTCTGAATTTTAATTCAATATTAAATGTCTTCAATGGTGGTTCAATAGAAAACTGCAAAGCTAACTAATTTAATAATTTTTAAAGAAATTCAATTTTTTTTTAAATAAATTTTTTTTATACAGATTTTTATTAAATTCAAAACAATGTTGCAAATGTTTTATCTTTGGAGTAGGTAGCTAACTATTTGTAGAAATTTGTTGGTTTAAATAACAAGCCTTGTCTGAAAGACCAGCTTCTATAAATGACCCTTGGTTGTAGATGCTGGGGTGGTGAATGATTTGATCTCAAATAAAATCTTCCTCTTTTCAAAAATCAATTTTACAGAAAAGTTTGCTTAAATGAAAATAAAGATCATAACTTTTTACCCTGTTTTTACTAAGGATTTATTTCCTGTGAAATGAGTATTTATTTAATAAAATCTACTTTTTATAAGGTTAGGAAAGAGAGTTGATTATTTTGTTGCTCACACCGAACTTTAAATGGAAATATGCTGCCTTGAATAGGTGGTCAGTCACACTAACCACAATCCCTTAAAGGGTTAACCAAGATTTTTATTTTTATTTGAAGATTAAAAGAAGTTTATTTAAAACAAATTGAAGAACTAGGTATTTAACATATAATGCCTTAGTGGTATTTTTTCCTAAAATTGATATTTCTTTAAATAATACATTTATGACTTTGTGAACTCTACCATTATTTCATTAAACTCATGGTTAACTGAGATTTTTATTTGAATGTTTAGAGAAAAGTTTATTTAAAACAACTGGAGATTTATGTAGAATGTCCTAGAGATGTTTTTTTCATAAAATTTATATGTTAGCTATCTCATTATTTTATTCTAAATATAATTTGAATATACAGACACAGCTTTTAATGCATACCATTTACTTGTGCTTGCTCTCATTAACAGTAAAACCTAGTATGTCTTCTATGAAACAAATATTAAATTTATCTTGATTATTTTTTGATACTATTTTTGAATTGCTCAAATATTAAAAATTTTCAGATGCGTTTGGTTATTCTCGATGACGGTGCTAAGGTCTCGGATTGGGCGGCCCGATACATACTAAAAAGAATCAATGACTTTAATCCTGGACCTTCAAAATATTTTGTTTTAGGCCTTCCAACAGGTATGACTAAAGTTAAAAGTTTTCTATTTGAATAATTAAATAAATTATCAAGTTTACATTTCTTTTATTTTGTTTCATTATTTTACATCAAGTCACTAATGACATAGTTTGATATTAAATTTTGACCAGAAAGTTTAGCTTCTTTTTCTATAATTTTTGGTTATCACTTTAAGCAACTTGTCTTAAAAACATTTTCCTATAGAACTTGTTAAGGTATCCATCCTACGGATACCCTATTACAATCGTCGTTTGCATCATTGTCTCACATTCACAATTTAGATAATGGCAAATGTTTATTTTTTATTTCACACTCTTTTTATTGAATAAAGTTTGTAGATAATCGAGCTGAATAATAATTTTGATTAAATAAAATAAAGTTCTAAAAATTATATTTTCTTCAAGAAATGATGTCTTTTAACTCTAATGGACTTGGAAAATATTTCACTATTTTTGATTTCAGTTTTTTTTTTTTTTTTTTGAATAAAGTTTATAGATAATGGTATGAAAAATAGCTTTGCTTAAACAAAAAACTTCAATTGATTATATTTTCTTCAAAAAAATGATTGTTTATAGCTCTAATTAACTTGGACAATATTTCATTACTTTTGTAAGAGGTGAAGACAAATGTTTAAGTTTTTGTAGCTTGATTTTAGATTTTACAAGTTTTTTATTTTGAATAAAGCTTATAGATCTGAATAGTAACTTTGTTTAAATTTATATAAGCAAGTTTTTATAGATTCTATTTTCTTTAATTATTATGGTTTTTAATTAACTCTAATGAACTTGGAAAGTATTTTACTGTTTTTACAAGAGGGGAAGACAAATGTTGAAGTTTTTAATTTCATTTTACGCTTTTTTAATAAAAGCAATTTGGCTTAAATAAAAAGTTCATTAGATTATATTTTCTTAAAAAATGGCCTTTAACTCTAAGTTCTTTATTTTCATTCTACAGTTTTTTTTTCATTTTTTGTAAAAGTTATAGATTATGACCTGAATAATAATGTTGCTTGAATAAACTAGTATATGACCAAACCTTAAGGGCTTATAGCAGATACATATAAAATCATTGCTCTGAATTCAACAATTCCATATTAAACTTAGTTGTTTCATAAGTTCATAATTAAGAAAAAATATTCAAAATACATCGTTCCTAATGCATATATCTTTCACTTGTTAGTGGAGATGTAAGGCACCACTCTATGAGCTCTTCTGTATTGTTGTTAAAGATTTGTGGAATTTTTAATTTTTGGTTTCACAACAAAAATTATTCAACATGACTGAAATATATAAGCATTATGAATGATTCATCTTAAATAAAATTTTCTGTAATACTGTAGTTTGTTGAGAACTCCATTTCCATGCTGTTTTGATTTTTTTTTTCAAAAATGTATTAAACATTTTTTTAAAGTTTAGAGATGTTTTTATTATAAGCAAATGAAAGAAAAGTGTTAATATAATAATATATAGAATTGTATTAAAAAATTGAATATTTTAGAAACTTTTAATGTACAAGCACAGCTATAATGTGTAGCATTTACTCGTGCTTGCTATATTGAACTACCTAAAGATGGTTTAGGTCTAATTATTTTTATAATAAACATACAAGGGCAAAAACCTAGTTTAGATCTGGTTATAAAAGTACTAAATATACTAAACATAAGAAATCCTTAAGAAGGAACCATAAAAGTATTATTCTGAAAGCCTACTTTGAAATACTAATAATTTCACTTATTTTGTGAACTATTACGGTAGTACCTTACCTTACCTAAGCTTACATAAATCACAAATAAATGTTGCCATTGGAGAAGTAAAAATCCCCTTAAATGGATAGTACTTTCTTGTTAACTGTTGCTAGAATTGATTAACAGATCTAAAGTAGGCTTTAGCCACTAATAAATAGTAAACTAAGATGGCTGTGAAAAACCTTCATTATTGGATGGTTGCAAAAGCCTAATGAAATGAGCATATTGGTTGGTTGAAAGGGAAACATTCCAACAGTTTTGGAAATTAATAGGTGACACAAATTTCGATCACACTATTTCTCAAGGATCTGCCATCAAGAAGTCTATGATTTCAACATGTCCTTTTAAAACATGGTTCTTTCAATAAATTAAAGTACTAGATAATTTTATTTTCAAGATATATCATTCCTAATACATATGTTTCATTTATGTTAAGCTATCATTGCTGGAAATCCAAAAACAAAACAAGAAAAGTCCATAAATCCCTAACAAGTCTAACAACAATTAAGAGTAACTCTTGGATCAGTCTCTTGCCTCTTGGCTAAAAATCTATAGATATATTTTTTGCCACAGCTCCGAAAAATAAATCTCCACACCTACTAGTCCCTCCACAAAACGGCTCTCAAATCCCACCCCTTACCAAACTGCAAACATTATTTATAGGTAGTTAATGAGCTTTGTAGCTATTCTACTATATTTTTAAAATACAATTAATCTGTCATCTAGGTTTTTGACTTTCCCTAAAACCATTTGTTACCTGTTCTTGATGGATGCCCTATTATATCCAAATTTTATTTTTTCCAATTAACTTTTTATAAATAAACTTTGCTTTAAATAACACCATACATAATTTTGCAGGTAGCACTCCACTTGGAACCTACAAAACACTTGTGAAATTCTACAAAGAGAAAAAAATCTCCTTCAAATATGTAAAAACTTTCAATATGGATGAATATGTTGGTGAGTTTTTTTTAATTGAACAAATCTCTTAAAAATGAAAATATAAATTTTATAAAAGATGTTGATTATAAGTGATTTATTTCCATAGCAATTCCAAGAGATCACCCACAGAGCTATCATTCATTCATGTGGGAAAACTTTTTCAAACATGTGGACATCGATCCTGTGAACGTCAATTTGCTGAATGGCAATGCAGAAGACCTAGATGCAGAATGTATTTCATATGAAAAAAAGATCAAAGATGCCGGAGGAATTGAATTATTTATGGGAGGTAATTTTTTAGTAATTAATAGAGTATATTTTAATTGTTAGAATGTAGAGTAATTATATAATGCAATGTTCAATATGATTACATGTGCAGGTTAACACTTTAATTTCTATTTTATTAATAAGTATTATTTTCAATGCAAATCTTTGATAATTTTGATGTTATAAGGTGAAGTTTAAGTGCATCTCTAATACGTTTCTTTAACTTTTTCACTGTGTCTATTGTTACTCGCGACAACGAAGCCACGTGCCTGCACATGCTGGGAGTGTGCTATACAATGATGATCTCTCGTACATTAATATGTTACATTCAATATTATATTGCCTGGTTTAATTTGTTTAAAAAATGTTTTAAAACTTATTATTATTACATTATATTATAAAAAATCTATTAAAATTATTAAATGTTTTATATTTGCTAGTAATAATAATAGTACAGAACTTACTTTGAAACTTAGAAGTCGTTTTTGAAGTGATATCTCAACACGTGGAACTACATGCATTCCAGGAAAATCATTGCATGTCTTGCATTGGTAACGGTTCTGTCATGTGATTCCATGTTTATAACATACTCGGCACCATTTAGTAGGGTTGGCACTTTTTTCTGATTTTACAACTTCAATAAAATGTTACCTTAGAAATCTCGGTATAATAGTTTTATGGCTAATGACTTCATTGGCAGTTATATTTTGATGACGGCCAAACAAAAGGCTAAATAGGTGGCTTTTTTAGACTACATAATTATAGAACCAAGTGCATCTAATATCTGAACATGAATCAAGAGAATAGCAAGTTTTTTTGTACCATTTTGTTATCTTTCTTTATGCAGTATACTAATGTAGCACTTGGTCTGTTTTGTCAACAAATCCTATGTTTTTATTATAGTTATTTATGTATGATAGGATGTTCATTTCAGTTCTTCCTCCTAGTCCTTCTTTTCACATTTTTACACTATTATCATGGCATGTGGACAACATATAAACATTTCTCTTATCTGCATAGACAAGTGATAAGAGGTATCGGTCTCAAATGCATGTTGTTTTCCACGATCAGCTTTGATGCCTTTCATTTCTAATGGTAGCCATTGGTGGTTATTTCTAACTGTACCTGTAAAATCTGTTTTATTGTCTTTCAAATGTTTTTCTAGCTTAGGAGACGTGTAATAATTGTCAGTGAAGACATGATGGCCAACAGCAAGATGTCCATCCATCATGTTCGCTACTACACTTTCCGTTTTCATGAAGTCCTCTTTCGCTTCCATCACTCCTGTATAAATTTTACATTTTACTATAACTCCATTTGCATCCATTAATTTGAATGTTTATGCCAAAAAGAGATAGTTTTGATTTTATATATTGGCGAAATTTATAGTCTACCTTTCCATAAAAGTAGAGACTCTTCCAAACAATAAATGCTAAATTTCGGCCTCTGAGAGACATGACAGCACCACTTTTTTCACATAATGTAGGCAACTGGACAAAAAACAAGGAACCACAAGCAGGCAATGTATACATGCCAGATGTTGCTAGATGGCTGAAAGATGTAATCACTAACACGACGGAAATAAGAGCCGGAAATCGAGGTTTGAAAAAGCAGATGTCTTTATTACTGAGGGGCTCAGTCATGCATACTGAGTGAGTGTATGGAATGACTGAGGAGCTTAGTGCCATGCAGTAAAAGGGTTAAGGTAGCCTACCTTCTAGAAGGCAATTCACATGGATGACTTTTAGTTTTTTATTTGAATTACATTCAATGACATTAGTCTTTTATAGAACAAGGCTATTCTATTTAAAAATTTTGCTGGAAGATTCATAGCACTACAATTGACGAATCAAAGTTGCATTTAAAATGCTTATCTATTTTTAGCGGAGACGTAAGGCACCGCTCTACAAGTCACTCTTGACAGTCGTTGTTAGGGATCTGTGGACTTGTTTTTTCAAAAGTAGACTAATCATTTTTTTTATTTTTTATATTCCAGCAGTACTTATTGAACATAAATGAAAGATATGTACATTATGAATGATCTATCTTGAATATAATCTTCTTTAAAACTTGAATTTATTGAAATAACTACATTTTTATATGGACTTGTTGAATTCACAGCAATGATTTATAGGTTTTCGCTATAAACCCATAGGATTTGGTTTGTTCTAGTTTAAATTTCAACCTGTCTTGATTTTGTATCCTTATTTTATGATTGTTGGTTCTTATAATTTGTTTTGTATTATGTTTAACCAATATTGGATAGTTAAAACTGATTTATCTTTTCAAATTAGGAATTGGACCTGATGGTCATATAGCTTTTAATGAACCTGGATCTAGTCTGGTGTCAAGAACCAGAACCAAAACTTTGAATCAAGAAACCATTTCAGCAAATGCTCGGTTCTTCGGAAACGATCTGAGCCAGGTGCCAGAGCAAGCCTTGACTGTTGGTGTTGGCACTGTCATGGATGCTAAAGAGGTAATTTTGTTGACATTTTCATGGATTCTGAAAAAATAGTTGTGATGGCACCACCAAGGGTTCTAAAGAAGTATTTGTATTAGCACTGTCATAGATTATCAAAGTGTAAATAAGCTGGCACTCTAAGATTCTCAAGGTGCCAATAGATTTTCAAGATAAATATCTGTTGGCACCATCATATGTTTTCAAGGTGTAAATCTGTTGGCACCATCATATATTCTCAAGATGAAAATCTGTTGGCACCATCATATATTTTCAAGGTGTAAATGTGTTGACACTGTCATGTATTCTCAATGTGTAAAAGTGCTGGCACTGTGATGCATTCTGAAAAAGTAGTTATTTTGGCACCTCCATAGAGCCTAAGGAGGTAATTGTATTGGTAGTGTCATGGATTCTGAAGAATAGTTTTGTTCCCACTGTCATAGATTATACAGTACTTATTATGTTGGCACTGTCATGGATTATACAGCAGTTATTGTGTTGGCACTTTCATGAATTATACAGCAGTTGTTGTCTTGTCACTTTCATGAATTATACAGCAGTTGTTGTTTTGTCACTTTCATGAATTATACAGCAGTTATTGTATTGACACTGTCAGGAATTATACAGCAGTTGTTGTTTTGTCACTTTCATGAATTATACAGCAGTTATTGTGTTGGCACTGTCATTTATTTCATTTCATGGATTATAAAGTAGGGTGATGATGTTCAATGTTGTACATTTTTTGGTTAATTTTTCGTTACTATGCATCAGTCCAAGTATTTTATTTTTATTTTTTAGAAATTTCGAGTTAAATAGCAACTACTATGGCAGAAAAATAGTTGTATATCAAATCACTTGTTAGGTAACAGCTGTTTATAAAATTAATAAATACAAGGTGGCTGTTAGGAAATAATACCTGTTATTGCTATGGAAAGTATCAAGTTTAAGAAATAGAATTGAAAGGAGACTAGATCTAAAATCTCAGTTCATCAGATTGTCTGACGTTATTAAAATAGTTTCCAATTAATAAATTTTTATTATCATTTGACCCACAAGATATTAACAAATAATCAACATCTACAAATTAAACTAATTGATGGATATTTTAGGTAATGATTTTAATTACTGGGTCACATAAAGCGTATGCATTGCACATGGCGATTGAACAGGGTGTCAATCACATGTGGACTGTATCTGCCTTCCAGCAACATCCAAGAACGATAATGCTTTGTGATGAAGATGCCACACTCGAACTCAAGGTGAAAACGGTGAAATATTTCAAGGTAAAGAATCATTTTTTATTATAATAATTCATTTCTTTTTTCAAGAAACTTTACACATGTAGCTTTGAGATTATTGAGCTGTGTTTGAAAAAACTGTTTCTATAAATGATCTCTGATTTTGGTTGTTGTTAAAATGGTGGATGATTTGTGGACTCAACAAAATTTGGCCAATTTTGTCAAAATTACAAAAAAAAATAATTTACATAAAAGTTTGCTGAAATGAAAATGAAAAATATAATATTCTAAACAGGTGCTACTGATTTTTTTGTGAAATCAGTATTTAATTATTGAAACATATGTTTCATAAGAAAGCTAAATGCATGGTTAACCGAGATTTTTATTTGAAGGCTTAGACAAAAATGTATTTAAAACAAATGAAAGTGCTAGAGATTTTAATGTAAAATTCCTTAAGGACCTTTTTGCAAAAAAAAATGTTTTTCTTTAAATAACAGACATTTTAGTTATTTCCAGTTTTGACTAATTTTTCATCAAATTCATAGTTAACCAAACTTTTTATTTGAAGGCTTAAAGATAATTTTATTCGAAGCAAATGCAAGAAAAGTGTTAATATATTAATATATAAAATCATGTTCAAAAATTACACAAATTAAATTTTTTTTAAATTTACAATCCGTTTTTGTTGAGCATGCATAGCAAAGCTCTACATAGACGTAGCATTTTCGATGTTGTCCTCGTCGTCGGTATTAAACAATGACGTGAAAGCTTATATATCATCTGTAATATTTCTTTTCATATATGCTTGGTTATTGGTTTTAATTTATTACTTGGTATTTTTATTTTATTTTTATCTACATTTTTTCATCAAATTGACTTTTTTCCTTCATATTTTGTTTTTATTTATCCATCAATGGATTGGAAATGAAGTATACATAAGTAGTCTCTAAGGTGATTTTTTGATTAAATGATGTTTTCTCACTTTGTAACAGCATTTTTGATTGACATTTGTGGAGATAAATTTTTTTTAAAGTTACTGAATGAATCATCGCAAAACATTTGAACCGTTCGGTTTGTTGATTACTAGTTAATGCGTAGCATTTACTCCTGCTCATTAGTATTTGCTCGTTTATTTTCATTTAGAAAAAGTAATAGTTCACAATACAAGTTTTATACAATCATGAAAATAACAAATTATATCTTTTCTATTTGTTTTTAATTAAGGTTTCTTTAAGAATGCCTATTTTTTCACCATTAATTCTATTGTATTCTATTCCTTGACAAATGTATCCAGTTAATAACTGTTTTAATACAGGAGGTTCAATAAAGAAAATTTTGCATGTGTTGAATGAACTTTGCCTGGAGAACTAAACATGTTTAAGTCTTTAAATCTATCTACTAAATTTTTCTTTGTATTCATTCATTGCTAATATGAAGCTTTTTATTTTTTAGTATTACAGAGTTTATAGCAAGTTGTTTATAGTTTTTATCCAATGTTCTGTTAAGCAACCAAAAATGACCCAAGTTAATTTTTTTGATCACATGCCAACGCTTTCTTTTTTCTTTCAAAATTTTCTCATTTCTTTTGGATTTTGTAACAATAAATAATGTGCTTGAAATACTAAAGTCTTAGCTAAATAATGATAGTATTTTGCATGTTGAAACAGACCCTATCGTTGCACTCGTTTTCTCAAATTGTTTATTTGTATACTTCCAGAAAAAAAACATTCACATTCCAACTTTATTTTTGGTGATCAAACTGTTTAAGTTGAGTAAAGTTTTCAGTTTATTGTCTAGCATAGGTCTACTAAGGTGGTACTTTTCCGTCATCAGCGTAGTAGCTGTATCCAAAATATTCAAGTAAACATTCAAGTTTTATTTGCTGGCCTACAGTTATTGTTTATCACTCTGGTTGGCTGAGGGCGGTAGTTTAAAATTTCCTGAACATCAATGCCCGCAAAGTCATAAAATAAAGTAAATTTTTTTTAGATTAATCTAAATCATTAATTAGTTGAAACTGATAGGTTTTCATGGTTTTGTTGATCTTGGATGTCTCCTAATAAGACAAGTGCTGCTGAATGGACACTGTTTCCCCAATTATTTTAAACTGTCCAATTATTATAAATTTGACATTACAGAGCCTTCACGATGTCCACTCAAAGTTGGTGGAAGATGTTGTCTGAACGGTAAACTGTTTTTGAAGGTATCCATTCAATGTAATGCAAGACCTTACTTAAAATATTTAGTTTTTTTAGTTGTATTTATTTCCGTATTTTTACTAGAATTGTATGTAGGAAATTGTTAACTAGTAAAAGTAGTTGATTGTGGCATGTACTTTATTTTTTCAGTATGTAATTTACCCTGTTTTACAACTGCAATTTTTTGTTTTGACTAATGTTATATATTTCATTTTTGTTTAGTTGTTTTTTTATATTTTAAGTTTTTAAATGATATTGGTAATGTAAAAATGTCATGTCATTTCTTTTTTGTTCTATTTACTAAAATTAATTGAAAGTATTGGTGTAAATATTTTTGTTGGGTCATTCAAAACACTAAAAATAATAATCCTGTTATTTTTAGCTACTTAACTTTACTTAGCAGTCTTAGTTTCTTTTGTAGTAATGTAAGAACCTGAAATTATGTTGCTGTTACAACAAAAGATAATTTTTTTGCAATAATTTGTTTGTCATTGTTGAGGTATAACTTTCTACTTGTGATTAGTAACCATAATCCTGTAGTCCTTGTGATCAACAATGCCTGAACTCCAAGGATTTTTGCTGTAGCAGGTAATCTTTTTTGTTATCTTCGCCTTTTTCTTTCTCTCGATATTAGATAGGTAAATTTTCTTACATTTTGATGGAAAATTTATTTTAATTGAAATTTCTACCAGCCATGTACCTCTGTATAAATTATCAGATAAAAGAATAGCCATGTAAGCTGGTTGTGATGTTAGGCTTTGGTCTGAGCATTCTTGAACAAAAGGTCTTCGCATGTTAAAAGATCAAAAATGTTATCCTTGAGTGATGCAGCTTTGATAAATAATTCTTTCAGTTTGCAAACCATAAAAGTACAATCAAGATTAGAAATGTGTTGTCACTTGAATTAAAGCAACAAAAAAGGTTAAAGTGAAGCAAGTTGAATAATTTCTCAAACAATTTTTTTTTTACTATTTTAACTACCATTGTTTTATTTAGAATTATCTTTATTCCTGTGCCAATGGCTTAGACTAAATTTAAGACTTTTTTATGGATTTATTCAACTAAGAAATGTGAGTACTTTAGTTATGTAGAATATCCATCTTATAGATGTCAAATTGCAATGAACTTGCACAAGGCAGTAATATATTATCAATCAAAGTTAAAAAATAGTTATTTTGCTATTACAAAGTATTTAAAGTTGTTGGTTTTAATATTGACTTTGAATGAATGAACATTTCTGGAAATATTATTTTTTATTTTTTTGTTGTGCTTATCCTTTGTAAATTTAGAAATAGATTGACATAAAAGCTTTGAAACTTAAAATATTTCTCCAGTTTCGTTTAATCTTTTGGCTTTTATTTCTATTTGGTTTTATGCCTAGTTGTTTTTTATTTATTGTTTAATATTAATTTTCATACAATTGTACAATTCAATAAAAAAATTAATTTTGCTTTAGTTTCTTAAAAAATAATTTCTAAGTTGAATATTATATAATTGAAGATGGTTTTATATAGCTTAAGTAGTTTAAAATTTGTTTGTAATTACTAAGAAAATGTTAAATAATTTAATATTTAAATTAATTTTATATTTCTAATTGTTTTTATTCTTGCATACCTGAAAATTTTGTTTTCATCCATTGATAATGTTTTTCATTTCAGGATTTGTGGGACACTCACAAAAAACTTATCGATGATGACACCGAATAAACTTCCGTTGTTAAATGAAAATATTGTTTTGCACTATGCGAGGCAATAATATTGGTTTCTAATAATTGTGATTAGTATATTTAATACATTATTTTATAATGGAAATATTGATATATTTTTATATAATGAAACTAATTGAACGATTGATTAACAAATTACTTTTCAATGATTATTTTGATTATTTGCTTTGATATTATATGTTAACATAAAAAAAATTTATATGTACTTCGGTTGCTAGTCTTAATTTACAGTTCCTTATTGCTATATGTAGTTTTTTAACTTTAAACAATATATTTTAACTTTGTTGTTTTTGTTTGCCGTAAAATGAAACATTTGGGAGAAGGAAAAGAGAAATAAACATTTGTGTTAATGTTCAAGATATCTATTTTGATTATAAATCTCGATTATTTTTATATAGATTAGGGCATACAAATTATTTTTCTTATGTGTTATGATTAAACCTATTTCTTAACTGTTTATATTTTAACCTTTTCATTCAAATTTTAAATTCATCCCCATTTTAGCTATTTACTTTTGAAATTCTTTATAACTAGTGAAGTTTGTATGTTTTGAACTGTGTGATATCTCAAACTTGACTTTGTGGGTGAACACCAAAAATTATAAATGTCCGCCTTTAATTCTAGTGCTGTGTTTAGGCACTACCTTTGTTTACCTTCTTGATAATATTGTGCTGTATATCCTACTCTGGTGAGTGAGCTCAATTTGGTTTGACCTGGTTACATCTGGTAAGGATTTTAAAAGACGACCCAATTCTAGATTTGATTGACTTTTTCAATATATCGGCCTTTATTAAGGGAAAGATGAAATCAAATTCATTGGAAGTTTTTACATGTGGTTTGATTGCCTTGTTTTTTTTTATTATAGAATATTATACAGCACATTAGCTACAATGGCAAAGAGCGCTGTCGCCAACAGCATC
>JARUHE010230412.1:0-13234 GCA_031471125.1 Archaeomysis grebnitzkii | reverse complement strand
TGTGTTACTCCATGGTGAAAAAGTGGCCTTTATGAGCATTCCGCTGTACTATGGTGTAAACCAAGAGTGCGCATGAACACATAGCTGTTTTTCTGCTAAGTTAACTTACAAATTCAGCTAAATATAGTTGTGTATGGTACATAAACCTATTGGCTACTTGAATATAACCTATATTTAATTAATTTATATTTTGTTATTTAACTATATACCTTTCTTCTAAGGACAGGTGAATCCATTTTTTGTACACATATATACAGTATCTAGTAAAAAGTAGATATATATGTTCGTCAAGTGTCTTATATATTGTACACATGAAGGGCAGGTACAAATGTTGATATATTTATATATATATATATATATATTTAAAATTAGTAAATTTAGCCATAAATCTTCTTTCAAACAAGTTTTGTTGAACTTCTTAGACCATTTAGTATTTGAAATTTTTATTAAACTTTTCCAAGTTTCTAAACTTTTCTTTTAACTCAGTTGGACATCGGCTATACAATTCGCCCAGGTTCATTATTAAAAGACAATCAGTTGGGGATAATGGAAAAATTCTTTTTTCTTTTTTCTTTTTTAAATTTATTCGCTTTTATTCTTTTTTGAACATGTTTCGAAAACCCACTATGTCATCTTCAGCAACTCTACAAATATAAAAAAACATGGAACTATTTTTTGTTTGTTTGAAAGAACATATATATATCAACAGTTCGGCCTTCATGTGTAAATTATATAAGACACCTGACGCAAAGATATATATACTTTTTATTAGAACTTGTAACTAAATCACATAGTAAAATATATATATATATAGTATACATGTTTACCATTTTTAAGTATTATATAGACATATTGTTGAATTTAAATTTTTAAAATATATATATATATATACGTGTAAGGAAATGGCTTCACCTGTACCAAGAAAAAAGCTATATAATTAGGTAAAAAAAGATAAATTAATTAAATATAGATCATATTCTATTAGCAAATGGACGTATGTAGCACATACATCTATTTTTAGATGAAGAAAATTCCCATACATTTTTATTCTTCTTTCGGGGTTGAGGTCTTAGGCTGTGATGATGGGCTGTTTATTCGCTGAAGTTGACGTTGTTTTTTTATTTTTGTGCTCGGGTATCTATTATAAAGAAATTTGATTGGTCTTCTTTATTTTCTACTTCTTCTGTAGTTTTAGATGGATTAGTTTATTATGTGTTTGTAATGTGAAAGTAAACATGGTCTAATACACATAACATGCTGTTGCAAGTTTATTTCCCGTCATCATGAGCTAGTAGACCCTATACAGGGTGGCCAGGAAGTCAGTGAGGGGTTTTGAATTTTAATAGCATCTTTATTTTTGTAACTAGAGTTATAGAATTTAAAGAAAATATGAGAAGAGTACAGCAAACTATTCCCACAAAGTTACAAAAGGTGAAAAAGCACTTCTATTAAATGAAGTCCATTTTCAGCCAATTCTTCAAAACTGAGCGCGTTTCGAAGCCTAGGTTCATAATTTTCGGGTTTCAACTGTTGAACGAACTGTGCCTTGTGTGGAAAAAGGTGGAGGGTGTGGAAAACTCTTCGCGCAGAAGTTCGTGATATCTCAAATTGTTTGGAAGATTATGAACCTAGGCTCCAATACGCGCTCAGAATTCAAGTAATGGATGAAAATAGACGTCATTAAATATAAGTAATTGTTCACCTTTTATAATTTTGTGTAAATAAATTACCATACTGTTCTCATATTTGTTTCAAAATCTCATAACTCTAGTTACAAGAAAAAAGATGCTATTAAAATTTAAAATTCCTCAGTGACTTCCTGGTCACCCTGTACATCGCAACGTTGCGTGTTTCCCTCAACGATCCAATCTCAATCCGATCTCGATCATGTGGCTAGGTGGACCTTCCTAAAGAAATACATAAACTGTAAAGCTAAGGACGTAAATTTTTTGTGTAAATCAAATGTTGATAGATCTATTTTGCGTGCAATAGTGTATAAGAATTTTTTCAGTCTATAAAATGCTAAGAGGATCAGTAGGCGTACAGAGAAGCTCTCGCGTTAGCGCTAGATTTTTGATTGATTCATGGATACCAGATGCTCCCGTTGAAGTTGCATTGCTATGGAATAAAACATTGTCTGAATTTAAATATTGCTCCTAAATATAATCTGTAAAGGATGTAAAAACCCCACAAGCATGAGGAGCGTTTGTTTAATGTTTCAAAAAGAGTGACGTACTAGTGACGTTCCCATTTTGAAACTGTTAGCATCGGAAACATGCCTCATATTATTTTAATAAAAATATATATAAATGAAATAAAATGAACTTAATATCAAACTTCCCATTATATTTTAGTAATATAATTGTTTTGATTTAACGGGAAAATAATCTTAACCTAAATAATTAATAAATTTATCTCACTCGCTAGTTGGAGCAATGGCGTGACGTCGCCACCGTGACGTAGGAATTGGGAGATCGTCGTTGATTGGCTGGGGAAATTGATCACAAAATTACTATTGAATGTCATGTCTTAAGTCTAGTCTATGGTAATACTATTTACCAGTCTTGCATATGTATCCTGGTTTATCATGATTGTATTTCCATTCACAATTATTGTTGAAATACGATGAAGGAAAGCAATCAAGAGGAAAAGAAAAAATACGGGTCATGCATATTTTGTTGGAGAAACTCAAATTAATTTCATCGCAGATATAGAATATTTTTAACTAACCTACAATTACAGAGAATGAAATGTCTTTTTTCTTTTTTTTCAAAAAACTTGAAAGGTATCTAAACATTGCATTTTCCCTGTTTCTGTTATCAGATTTATTTAGTGCTAAAGTGAATATCACTTTAATGGTTGTTGATATACTAAACAATTATATGATTTCATCAAACAATAATAGTTTAACGTTAATTGAAATTTAATGTATTAATAACTGTTTTGTTCTTGTATCCTCAAAACTGTAATTTAAAAAAACTATTTTAAACGTGTTCTGTATTTATTTTGTTCTTATACTTATACCCTGGGTTTTAAGTGTGGTAAGTACAATTGTAAATTTGTTCTAAATTATTCCGAGCACAACATAAGTACTTGGTCAAAAATGTCTACACGTAATAAATAAATCTATAAACTCTTTTGGAATAAGTTTTTATGAAGAAACCCTATCTTAAATCGTTCTTTAGGTGCATTCAAGCGTGAGGCTGCAAAAGATTACTCTGCCAATGAAAAAGAAGAAATGTTTGTTTTTCTTTAATGGAAACTTCTAAGTTCTTCTTTGATTTTATATTTTCATTTATATTACGGAAAATTCGCTTTTTTAAGCTATACGCTGGTATTCAAACAATCTTTTAATAAGCAGCGCAAATTAAAATAGTTTTTCATATGAACACTTTTTATATCTTGTACTCGTATGTTTAATGGAAAGAAAAACGTCAAATCTAATAAGAGAGTAATAGTCATATTGTTAATAATATGTTTTGTTCTTTACCTTAACTAGTGTTATGGCAAAACAAGAAACAACAAACATTATGTACAGTAACGGAAATTTAAGATGTACCACTTCAGTTCGGGTCTAAATTCTACAGTGAGCTAATTTCACGTTTTACTCACCCAATTACAGAGTGAACAAAACAGTTATGCAACGCTTATTTGAAAGTTTGTTTATATGTAATTGATAGATGTAATAAGTTTAATTTATATATATAGTTGTTTAAAAAAATATTGTTTGAACATATTTGTGATTGGTTGATTTTTTTAATCTTTAACTTAATTATATCAGATAAAATATATTTAGAAAATTCTTTAAAAATTCACATAGATTATTATAGTGCATGTCTATCAATCTGTCCATTGTCATCGTCATTCTCTTGAGCTCACGTCTTAAGTGGATGTAAATCCCAAAGTTTTTGTTCTTTACTTTGTAACTATTTTATTGAATATAATTTTATGAGAATTGTCTGATTAATTACTCAAATGTATTTGTATATATTACAGCTATGTTCAAATTCTTATTCAAAACTATCATGAAACATTTCACTAAATTTGAAATGTAAAAATGAATGTTATGAAGAAATATAAATTCCCAAAAACTTTTACTATAAACATTTTTTTCATAAAGTATATTTTTAGAGGGTTACGTAAACTCAAAATTTGGATCATAACAATTTATGCTCTTGATTTTACAGTGATATTTCGTTTGTTTTTAATTTCGATTTTTTACTTAGAATGGAATAAAGAACTATTATGTCAAAATAATCTTTATTGATATGAAAACTTGAGAAACGTATATAACTTTTTTAATAATAGTTTCTTAAGTTGTTGTTTTTAAATTTGAAAATCAACTTTTCTATTTTTTTTTACAGAAAATCTTTACTTATAATGAAATACAAAACAATATATTCTCAACAACTCTTACTAAAACATTGTGTACACTGAAATACATTTTTTTTAAACATCTGTAATTAGAAGTTTGGATTGTAATTTTTGCAGAGTTATCCAAAATAAAAATTCGACTGATGGATGATATATAAGTTTCTTATAATGTTATCATCACGTTATTATTACCCTAATCCTTTTTAATATTAATATAAGCTTATATATATTTTAGATAATAGCTTTAGTATACTTTTACAAGGTAAGCCAAAATCAAAATTTGGTTTGTAATATTGTAAATGAGTGAAGTAAATAAATATCAATCATCAAGAACCTCCTCTAGTTAAAATGATTGCTTGTTTAGGTGTTTTTTTATGTCGTTTTTGTTGAGCGTGCGTAGCGAAGCTCTACAATACGCGTATAATTTCCGATGTTGTCGTCCTCGTCGTCAATGGATTGGAAATGAAGTATACATAAATAGTCTGTAAGGTGTGTTTTTGAATAAATGATGTTTGCCACTTTGTAACACCAATTTTGATTGACATTTTTGATTTTGGAGATTTTTTATAATTTACTTTTATTTTTATTTTTTTATTTATACTTTAATGGATTGGAAATGAAGTATACATAAATAGTCTATAAGGTGATGTTTTTATTAAATGATGTTTCCCCACCTTGTAACATCATTTTTTTGAAGTTACGTACATTTGAACCGTTCCGTTCGTGAATTATTAATTTAAAAAAAATTGTTTACACAAAACAATATATTTTTAATAATAGCTGTTATTGGAAGTATGTTTCTCACAGCATTAACAAACTCAAAATTTACTGTATAACTCTTATGTTGTTGATTTTTCAGTAATGTTTAGTTATTAAATTGAAACATTTATGAACTTTTTTTTATATATATTTATATTTCTGTTGAGGGTGTGAACAAACTGAGAGAACGCTCTATATGTAATTTTTATTTCTGACGCTGTCATCGCTAGGACCAATGTTTTTTATAGGCTTTAAAGAAATGTTTGCTTAGAGTAGAATGAGTTTTTTACTCAAAGTCTTTTTTTAAAGTTTTCCCTTATATAATTTATATTTTTTTATAAACTTAAAAGCACTACTTTTTTTATTTTTTCAAAATGTTTACTTTAAAGTTAAATGAAAATCTTTTAATAGCTAAACCTTTTTGCAAATTTATTATTTTTGAAATTTTAGCAGTTATTAAAAGTAAGTTTTTACGGGTGTAACCAAACACCATAACTTGGAACTTTATCATTTTTTTGAGCGTATGGACAGAGTGAATGAAATCCTTGTTACTGTTGCTATTGATCTTGTTACCATCACCTGGTTAAAGTATTTTATTATAATTTTTACTTAGAACAAAGTGAAGAAGTATACGAGTATATTCTTAAAAACTTTTATTGAAGACAATTTGTATTCAAAATTTACAATTTTGTAAGTAATACCGGTTTTTAGATGGTTGACCAAGGTTAAAATCTTACAATTTTAATTTTAAAACAATGCTTACTGAAAACGAAATAAAGAAAGTTTAATTAAAAAAAATCTGTACTAGAATTAAAATTTAAAATTTACACAATTTGTCTTTTTTAAATAATAGTTTTATTAAATAAACTTTTTACTGAAAATTCAAGTAAAAAGTGAAAATAGTTCCAACCTCTCTACTGTAAAAAAAACTGTTTATATGAAAATGCCTTACATGAGTGACATATCCGAAAAAGTTAAGACTGACATTGAAACAATAACCAATAAATTATATCCTCAGATTAACCTAATATTATCATTTAGCAACAACTTCAAAATAGGAAACTTTTTTCGTCATAAAGATCGACTGGACCCGTCACTTTGCTCGAGTCTCGTTTATTTGTATTCGTGTGGATCTTGTAATGGATCTTACATAGGCTCTACGAGCCGTCATCTTAAAGCGAGAGTCTTAAAAATTTCAGGTTATAAACATAATCAAAGATATTTTCCTTTACGAATGCTAAATTCTATTTCAGGTTCAAAATTGGCATCCTGGCAAACATTTCAATTCGATTTTTCTGAAAGTTGACAATAAGCTATATTTAGGCTAAAAATATATTTTTAATTAATAACTTTATTAGCTCAATTAAATGTAAAGTATTTTAACAACTATCAATTCTTTTTTGAGTTGCCCAGGCATGCCTAGTTTCTGCTGAACAGTACATGCATGTTTAATAGCCTAATTGAATTGTTTGAATTTACGCTAGGCTATTTTAAATATCGATTTTAAACCTCTTCAAGTCAAATGTAAAAAAAATAAGTTGCCTAGATTAGGCTGTACATTTTTCATTGTTTAAAATACAATTTAATATCTAATTTAATTTTAGGTACTGGAGTTTGAATATATGTAACATGGCAGGAAAATGCTTTAGAGATAGGTTTGCCACATTCTCCATAGGAATTAGTATTGGAGTCGACAATGTGGAAGCCTAAAGCATTGGCCTGCAACATGGTGGTTAATTTCATAAACTAGGCTGGTAGGCCTAATCTCATTACTTTTTGATTTATTTTATAAACAAAACTATTTTTTAATAGATATTAAAATGATGTCATATAACCTTAGCACAGTTCTGGTGATAAAAATAAAATACAAGACATGGAACTTTTAAAAATTGTTTAGGAGTTGTTTGAAAATGCATCGAACATTTGACAACTGTTTGAACATACATCAAACATAAGAGAATTGTTTGAACATTTAAGAAAATTTCATAAGGTAGTGTTAACAAAATAGTTATTTCAAATATAATCAAACGTATGCATGTAAATTAAAATTTGTCTTTACAATCTGAAAACAGTTTATACATAAGATTTTAAACTATTTTACATTACGTGAAAATAGTAATGCTACAAAATATATAAGACTGTACAACAATTAAATTATTATAAACATATGTCATGTTTTTAAATACTCGTAATATCATAATACAACTATAACCAAAAGTGTTTATTATTACATTAAGGGGAGCACCAAGTCGAAATTGGTCAAAATGCCATATGGGGAAAAAAAATTGTAAATATCACACTAACACGAATTTCGAAAAAGTTGCGTTATACAGGTCTTCCAATTTACCATAAGATTCAAATGATGTCTCTGTTTTTCTTCTACTATACAAATACGTTACTTCTATTCTTTTACGCTTTTGGGGGGAAATTGTCAACATCTGGGGTAATTCCACAAATATGGGTCAAATAAAAAAATATTATAACTAATTATGTTTTATTTTTAATTTTACATAAGTACTGAAAATTTCGTTAAGATCGGTCAGTAAATAAAAATGTTTCTTCAAAAGCCTGGTGCTGACCTTAAAATACAATAATGATATTATATCCTGTATAATGTTATATTATAAATGAAATGTAATATAAAACAGCATAAAAACATAATTATCGTTGTAATGAATAACAACAAATTCGTAATAAAAAAAATAATTCGAAAATAGTTGAATATAAACACCAAAATTGCAGGGAATAAATACAATTGTAGGGAATAAAAAAACGTAGGGAACAATAACAATTGCAGGGAATAAACAAAGCTGTAAGAAATAAATAATATAAATAAAAATATTTTCTCATACGACCAAACTTGTGCTTACATTTAATTTGATTTTACTTAAATGAAAACAAATATTTTCAATATTTTAATTATTGGAGTAATTTTTTTAAAATAATTCAAAAGAATTTCATAATTGTTTTGATTATTTATAAGTAACTCAAAAGAATGTTTCAATCCGACATAAAAAGATCTTTATTAATATCAATCTTGTTCAAATTATCTGGACCGACGATCAAATTTTTCTGTTTATTGAATAATTAAAATAAGTTTTTCATTTTTATATTTATGAAAACATCCTTTCAAATTATAAAATCATTTCCATTAAAATAATTCAGTATTACATTCAAGTCAATTATGTCGTTTTGTTGAATTAAAACTACTTTTCGGTAATCAAACTATAAATATTTAATTATTTTGGTTTCCTATCAAAAACACAATTTCTTATTTGTTATCAACATTGTTTTTTCTATTGAAAACATTTTTTTTCGATGTATTACCCTTAAAAGATAATCCTCATAACGTGAGATTTTTCAGTTTCAGAGATGGTTAATTATCCAAATATAGAAAATTGTTAGTTAGTATATATAATGATACTAAGAACAATCTTTGTAATAATAGCACTGACTGGAGGATGCAAACCAATGTCGTGTGTTTATTAAAATTTGTTTAGAATTGATAGTTCTGAATTTAATTCTAAGTAAACATTTGTTTAAAATAAAAAAAACAAATATGTTATAATAAAAATGTAATTGTGGTTACCCATGAAATAACAGTCCATATACTTACACTTATTATTTCAAAAATTACCAATTTCTGTAAAAAAAATTATTTGTAAAATTTGGTGAAATTAATAGTTTTTTTTACAATAAAAAATGTTATAAGCCAAATTTTTGTTTTGGTTATTTCAAAATACAAGTTTTTGGCAAGTGTTTTCTCAGTAAAAGTTTCTGATGATTAATAATAACACATTTATCTTAAGTATATATTTTTTTATAAAATGAGTCTTTTTTAAAATTCACGAAAAAAGATTAAAAAAATTAATATGCAGAAGAACTATCAATTTTAGAAATTAAAACTTTAAACAAAATATTATTAGAGTTAGAGCACTAAAGTTTATTCTAAACAACTTTTCTATAAAGTTAATAAAACAACGTAGGTCCGGCAGACAAAAACAACAACAATAACGAAAACTATATATAGAGCTGTCGCCAAGCATTGTTTTAGTGGAACATGAGGATGCTCAAATTAAGTTTACCCCACATAATCCTAGCTTCGGAAGCTTGTAAAGAATCAGCGATATATTAGGCTTATACTAACAGATATAAAAATTAATTTGATTGTACAAAACTAGTACATCCTGTTGTAACCGATACAGTTACACGACATGAACTGAATTTCCATAATACCATAATTAAATATTATTTAATACAATTCACTATACAGTATGAAAAACTATTTGTAATGTCCTATAGAGGATAAGATATTAGAGACGCTAATTCTTATGACAGCTGAGTTGGTACTGATTTCTCACCAACAATCTTAGAGCAAGTCAGTAATGAAATTATAAATTCCATAACATATCGAGTATTATTAAATATTACTGAATAAATATAAAATTACTTACACTCTTAATAATTATACGCACACCATTACCTTCCATTATTACCAACAAATGAAATGAACAACTTTGAGTCAAATCCCATAAACATACGGTACATAAATGCATTGATATCATCGACAATATTCACTTTCGCGGTGTCGAATATAAAAGTTTAGACTTTATGTCACTTCAAATCGTTCATCTGTGCTGAAAAGAAACAATGCCAAGAGACACAAATATAGGATTTTTTTCAATTGTATAGATCAAACCTGGAGATGCCCAAAAAATTACTGAAATTTAGAAGTCTGAAATTATTATTTAAAAAAAAGTCGGTTAATTTAGAAAATCGCCGACTCAAATTATACGATGTACGACAACAAGAGTTAACCTTTCACCTTTCCTCTTCTTCAAGCTGCTAATATTGGAGAAAAAAGTTTCAAGAAATACCAAAAAGTAATAAATTAATTTATTTCAAACATTTTAGACACCAATTGTTAGACGTAATCCTAATATAGCATTTCTTCAAACGGGATATATTTCTTGGTTAAGGATCTTGGCTGCTGTAGGCATTTGGTGAATCAGGCTTTGCTTAAAGCCGGGTTGCCCACACTGTGCCTTCTATCCTAATGGTTGGTACAGTTCAGTAAAATGATGATATTATGTATTTATTAGAAGAAATACATTCTTAATAAAATAAAATAAAGTCAAATTGTGTTAAAATAAGATTGAAAAGTATTTAACTTCTGTACACGATGGAACAACAAAAACCATTCGATCAACTTGGTGTGGTCGATTTAAATTCTGCATGGTCATGGAGAAATCACAATAGTATATGCCCACCTAGCTCTTCCATCAACTTGCAGCTATATAAATATACAGTTAATGACGGACGTATGTTTACTAATTGAACTTACATTACAGGTAATAATTACTTTAGTGTTGTTTTGTTTTAAAAACTTTCGCCAAAATGATCATAATTTACTATATTGCAACTTTTTGATATGTAATTTTTAAAACAAATACCTATGTCACGCACCAGGCTTGTTTTTATACTTTCCTTGATTGAAACATAACGACAAACAACATTGCTTCAATTGTAATCTCTCAAAAAAAAATCAAATTGAAACTTTGGTAAATACTGGAATGTTCATCTAAAAGAATGGAGTCAGAATTAAAAGTTAGGTCAACAGACATTTGTTAATTAAAAGAAACTATTTTCATTATTTATTTAATTTCTTTCTAAAGATCTTCTTATAACTTTTTGACATAATTCGAAAGTTTGAATCAGATTAAACAGTAAGATTCTTAATAAAAAAAACTTGGACTAATTATTTTTGCTCAAACTTTTAAACAAACATAGACAAAATGTAAATTAATTAACTAAACAAAATAAAGAATGAAAGGCAAACAAATGTATTCTATTTTCCAATATGCGAGGTTAGAAATTTTAATAAATAATAATAAGAACAAAAAATTGTAATGTATTTCGTATCTAATTTTAAAAAAATGTTTATAAATTTGAAAATGAGTTTGTTTCTTTTAATAGTTCTATAATTTGATGAAAAGTAAAAAATTATTAGTAATGCAAACAAACTTATTGAACGAAGTTATTTTTTTTTACAAATGTTGAATAAATGAGCCTACGGGTTTAAAGCAGAGACATTCAAATGTCGTTTTTCTAAAATCAACATGCTCAGTAATCCACAAAAACGTATTTCCATAAATGGAAAATTAAAAAAAATGATTGTTGAGTGAAAGCTGTTGGTTGTGCACCACTCGTTCAATTTTCTTAGTAAAAAGTAATGTAAAAAGTATTTTGAATTAAGTTTCAAGTAATACGAAAAACGTAAGTATCGACAATGATAAATCACTCTCTGGTGAACACTTTTTTATGACTTTGCGAGCATTAACATTAAGGAAATTTCAACATACTACCCTCAACTTCCAGGGATCGTTCTTCAAACCACATGAAAAATGGCGCCTTATCCAACTGTAAAATTCCTTCTGGCTAATGCCTTAAAAGTGATAAATAAGTAGTGACTTTTATCCGCTAAAAATGGAAACTAAATAAAAATATTGTATGTGTGAGCGTTTGGGTATGTGTGTGTGTGTGTACGCGTGTGTGAATGTATGTGTGTGCGTGTTTGTGTATGTGCGTTTGTATACGTGCGTGCGTGTATGTGTTTGAATGTGCTGGTATTTGGAATAACAAATGAATAATTGTATTTGAATAGTGTGTTTAATTTAATTTAGTTTAATTGAACAAATGCAACATTTTTATTCGTTTGTAGTATTTAAAATTTAAACAAAATGACAATTTAAAAAAAAAGCCTAAAACATATTTGTCAAAGGTTATATCAGTTTTTTAAATGTTTTTGAAAAACAACTTGAATAATGCCTTGATTTAAACCTTTGTTTAGAAACAATATTGCAAGGACAACTTTACAGTTTTTAATAATTTTTGCTTTGTTTTATCGGAAATTAGTTTTAATTTCTGTCGTGTTAGAACAATGCAATACAAGAAACATTAAAAGCGATCCATAATTATATAATTGCTTTTGTCACAATTATTATTATTAACATTGTTATTATATTAGTGAAATAATTATTATTTTATCATTACTATTATGGTTATTATTTATTATTTGTGTTAATACTATCATCGTTATAATAGTTGTAATTATTAGTTGTAGATTTAATTATTATTATCATTTATACATTCGTTAGATATCACTACCAATAATGTTCAATTTTTTATGGTTACCCATATTTTTTTAGTAATAAATATTCTTATTCTTATTATAAGAATGATCGTTGTTATTATGAGAATGATTATTATTGTGGTGGCTATTATTATAATAATTGTCGTTGTTATGAATTTTTATATGATTGTTATTAGTTTTTGTTATAATTATTGTTATGACTTTTTTGCTATTATTACTATCATTAATGTTTTTATTTATATTGTTATTAATATTATTATCATTAGTTTTATTATTTTTGTTAGTAGTCGTAGTTTTAGTAGTAATAGTAGTAGTATTAATACTAACCAATTAAATCGTAGTTTTAAAATAGTTTGAAAGTTTTTTCTGTGGAATTTTTATTACTGAAAATGACAATGTTTCATTTGGGATTTGTATTATCGTAATGCAAAGCATTTTTTACCGAAATGTATTTTTGCCCAAAAGTTTTTCATTTTAGCTGGTTGTTTAATCCAAATGAACCAGACCTTGGATGGAAAGCACATTTTAACATTATTTAATGTTAAAAACAAGTCAATAATTCTAGTACTAATTATACTGAATGTTGCTCAACTTCCAAATACAATGTTTCAGACTTCGGTTTAAAAATTTGAAAATATTGAATGCTGCTCATTCAAAAAAATTAATAAATTGTTTTGTGTTTTAGTGTAATTGTTTTAATATATTTTAAATGTAGACAAAATTGAGATTTTTTTTGTTTTGTTAATAAAAATCATTAATTTTTTTTTAAAACTACTCAAACAGTTTTAGATTTGTCTGAACCAAACATTTATAAATGAATATGAACATGTATGAACATGTATGAACATGTATGAACATGTATGAACATGAATAATATGTATGAACATGTATACAAGTGACATGGATTGCAAATCTAGTTATTATATATTATATTCGATTCTAGATCGG
>JARUHE010230301.1:0-13234 GCA_031471125.1 Archaeomysis grebnitzkii | reverse complement strand
GATGGTCACCCATCCAAGTACTAACCAGACCCAACGTTGCTTAACTTCGCTGATCATACGGGAAGCGGTGTTTCAACAAATTCATGATTAACCAAAACCTTTTATGATGGTTTAAAAATAATTTTATTGGAAATAAATGAATGAAAAATGTTAATATAACAATATATAGAATTGTTTTACAAAGTTACACAATCCTAGAAACGCTTTAACACGGCTTTTAGTGTAGTATTTATTTTAAATGTATACTTGGCTTGTTCTTCTCGGAGATTTAAAATTAAATTTCTTCAAGTTTCTATTTGATAGACTAAGGAAATGAATTACATTTCCATTTTTTTCACTATGGTAATGAAAATAAGTCTAAATAAATAAACTTAATTACCAATTAGCTTATCGATGAAAAATTTGTTTGAAATAAAAAATTGTGACATCCGCAACAGTGTCGTCCAATGAGCATCGAGAAGGAAGTGTTTCCGTTCATGGCCAACGACGGTGAACTGTTCGCCCAAGAGTTGAACGGCTTCTGGATGGACATCGGGCAGCCGAAGGACTTCCTCACCGGCATGTGTCTGTACCTCGACCACTGTCGACACAACCATTCCAACCTTCTCTACAAAGGCCCGGGTTGGTGTCATCTTTTTTAACTTTTCTTTTAACATTTTTGCCACTCAAATAAATTTTCTTCAACTAACGTATTTGCAATCCCCTAAAACATCTGTATGATTTAATTGGCAAAATTTTACCCTAAGCTATGAGAGATCCTGTTTTGGCAAACCAATTTGATTATAATTGGGTTAGATTGTTGTTAATATTAAACATTTTTTATGAATATGTAAATCAAGAGCTTCACTACCTTTTACATAAATGAGTGATATTGATCCAATTTTATGAAGTCTTACAAATTGTTATGAAAAGATGTAAAAAGTTATCTATAACCTCCACTTGGAGGCGTAATTTTTTCACTAATATTTCTAGTAGTGTTAACCTGAATTTTTTTGTACAATTAAAATATAAAAACTGGATTGAACCAACTATCTAAAATTACAGTTCTGTTTATTTATGATAATTACTTCTATGAAAGAAAAGATTTCATAATAGCAATAATGGTAATTTGTGCTGCAATAAATGAATGACTAATTTTAATTTTTTTTTGTTCAAAGGAATAGTCGGAAATGTTTTGGTTGACCCTTCTGCCAAGATCGGCAAGAACTGCAGAATAGGACCCAATGTTACAATCGGCCCTGACGTTAACATTGAAGATGGCGCCTGCATCAAACGATGTACAATCCTGCGAGGAGCAACCATAAAGTCGCATGCATGGATCGAGAGCTGCATCATTGGATGGACTTCAATAGTTGGACAATGGGTTGGTCCGATTTTTTTTTACAATGCATCAGTCTGATTTTTTATAATGGTCAACCAAAAAATGTGGATTTTTTGATCTAGCTATTTTACCTTACGGAATGTAACATTAGATAAGAAAATGCCTTTTATGATTTTTATCTATGTTCTGTTTTCAATTTAATTTTCAATGACTATCCATATGAATAATATTTTATTCTATTTTATTCTTTTCAGGTTAGAATGGAGGGAGACACAGTTCTTGGTGAGGATGTTATTGTGAAAGACGAGCTCTATGTGAATGGAGGAATGGTTCTCCCGCACAAGAGCATCGCTGTATCCGTACCTGACCCTAAAGTTATTATGTAGTTTTTGTATGAATAGTTGAAAAATTTAAATTCCATTTTTATACTATTCAAGTGATAATGTTTTAAAAAACATTTGTTATGTTTACTTTTTAAAATAATAGTTTGTATTTGTTTATTTTATTTTAATTTAATAATTCTAAAAATCATTGGTAACATTAAATTATCTAATTGTTCAAAATATTTACTTACATTTTTATTCAAATTCATTACCATAATAATATTGACAAATCAATTATATATTTATATAGTTTAAATTAATGTTATGTTTGTCATTGAATTACATGTTAACTTAAAATACTCTAGAAAATGTATCTATAATTTTATTACATCATTTAATGTGTTGATATCTTATTTGCATTTGGTAAAACCTTTTCTTCGTTACTTGAACAAAAACTTGTATATTTTTAGGCATTTTCACATATTCAAATTTGTTAGTTGAAATACTGATTTTTTTAGGATTATTTATTAAAAATTGTAATCTCATTTTCTTGACGTTTATAACTTTATTAATATTCATTGGCAAAATATATGAAGTTATGGATGACAAGTCTTCCAGATGGTTAAAATAACTTTAAGATTGCCATATTTTCATGTAATGAACTTACTTTTATTATCAATAAATTATAGCACACAAATAAATAGGTTTGAGATGATCTATAAAAATGGATGAAATGATGAGCAAAAAATGTGTCTAAACACATTAGAATACACAAAATGTCAAATGGTTTCACACAATCAGTGCCGTTTTAATAAAAACCAAAGCATCGTCTCCCAGTTAGACCGCACATCAATCACAAACTCAACCTCTATGTGGAATAATAACAACAAATTTGCTTTGCTTTTATTTGTGGTTTATCTCGTTTGTTAAAATGTTGTGAAGTTCAAGCAAAAATATTTAATCACTTCTGTACAAAGACTGAAAAAATAGTTTGTTTATTGTTGCATAATTATATGTCAACATTTCAATGTAATCCCTAATGCATAATTCATGAAACAGACAATAATTTTTAAATAACGAAACAAAAGAAATATCATTTTTGCCAAAATATGCAAAAAAAGGAAATGTTTATTCTTCCTATCATTACTCTTTTTGATTAATTAAAAATAATAAAAAATTTCACTTAATAAAAAAACTTTCTATGCAAATCTTTTTGTTGTTACAAAATATTATACAGCACATTAGCTACTGAAACAAAGGGTGCTGTTAATGTTTGCCAAATGCTGTGTTATACATTTAGAGTAAATATAAATGTCACCCTTCCTTAAAGGGTTTAATACCATCAACATAGTTTATTGTTTTTTTATTCTTAGATAATTGAATGTTTGTCAAGCGGTCTCTGTTTTGACATTTTTCAACCCTGAAAATTAGAAAAAAATGAAATTATTTTTCATTGTTGCTAAAGTTTAAATTAAGATTATCAATGGTTGTAGTTTCAAACATTGTGAAATCTAATTTAATCTCGTCTATTTACTTGTACATTTAACTTTAATTGAACAGTTTCTGATTTTTATAAATAATGAAATGTAACTAAAAGTTTTTTCCCATTATACATTTCCAAATAGTTTGTTACAAGTTTAAATTATGTTTAATCCAAAGTTGAATTTCTTTTTAATGTTTGAAAATTCAATTTTAAACTAATGTGGTACTACTTCAATTAAGTTTGCTTTATGTGGTCAAGATGGTTTTTAATGTTTTGTTAATACAAATTTGAGAAATAAAAAATATTTAGTTAACATTTTTTTTTATAAACAAATTTAAACCAAATGAATTGGTAAATCAATAATTTACCAATGTAATGTAATGTTTAACACATGACACTTTTTTATTTTGAAATTTAATGTTTTATATTTATTGGCAACTCAAGATTTAATTTAAATATTTGTTTTAATTTATAAATTTCTTTATAAAAGGGTTCACCCTAAGTCGGTATATAAATATTTAATCTTTTCATAATTTATTTTATATATAACATAATTTTTGAATGAGTTTTATTTTCCTTCTTAGTCAACCATCCGAACAATTCATTAACATGCATAAAATTCTCAGTGTTGTTGAATTTCAGCTACCCAACAAGATCATCTACTTGTGCACAGGTTAAGTAGTCTTGTAGCAGGTATTGGTAACCATTGATGCTGTAACCTTTGATATTGTTAATTACCTATCCTGATGATACTAACCATCCTGTTTGTAGTGCTTAATTTTCACATTTAAAATCTAATCATTTAATGTTTTTTTATTTGAAGAAGTACAGTAAATTTTGTTGAAAAAAAATTGTAATGTGATATTTTCTCAAAAATTAACATTTACAGATTAAGTCAAAAAACGATCTTTTAACTGAATGTTTACTGCGTTTAACGTTTTTAAATTTGTTTTCAATAGTATTATAGCCTATTATGGTTTTAAAACCAGTCTACACACAAGGTGAACTAATGGAATTTTTTGTTGAATGAAATGAACTTGGCAGTGCCACCTTCACTTTTGTGCTGGCTCCCAGTTTACTTGTTAGCATATTCAAATGCAACCATTATTTTGTATTGTATTTAGTATGGGATAAGTTAATTTCAAACCTTTTCTTTTTAAAATATGCTGCGACTATCTTGTAGGATTTAATCAGCACCGTTTTAATCTTTTAATCCATTTTATGTTGAAATTGAAATCGTCTTAACCTGTGGTTTGAAAGCAGTGCTGACATTCTCCTTCACTTGTGGTATTTGTTCTTCAAAATTTAGAAGTGAAGGAGATTTTTGTACTTTAAATACTATTTTCTAAAATTAATATTTATTAAAAATTTTGGGAATATATTTTACATAAAATTTAATACTTTCAATATAATTCATGTAGAGCATGTGTAACAAAGATCCATTTGTATTGAACGTTGCTTTATTTCTTCATTTAAAGAGTTACAGAGCAAGATCTGTAATATAAGTTGTTTGTCTGAACTTTCTAGCTAATTTTGTCAAAAATTAACATTTACGGAGTTCTAGCCAATAAACCCTAATTTTTACTCTGAAAAGTTTTGAGCAAAATTAAAGTCTTCTTTGGAAATTGTGTTGAACAAACGTTGTTTATAATGACCATCCAACCAATAATACCAGGAATAATTGTTTATCGAATTATAGCCCAAAAAACAAACAAGAGATTGTCAGTCATCTATGGCTAATTAAAAGAAGTTAGATTGATAAAGTAAAACTTTAGGTCCTATTCTGGGGTTTAATAGCCTAAATCATCCCCCATGTCAATATAAATTATTTATTCTTCACTTCATTTTTTTGGAAGGAGTGGCAACCATTTGAAAGTGCTGAACACCCTCGGGGTGAAGCGCTGGGTATTGACCCGTTTATTTATATAATCAACTAATCTTGAGGCAATGACTGTTTAAGGTATTCTTATTTACTGGTAGCCCCTCACTTCCATATATCTGGGAACTAATTCGATTCCTCCGGTGCAAAAAGCATACGATTGATCAGTTGCCCATGCTTGAGAAAATGTTCCATGAAGTAGAAACGCAACTGACCGTGTAGGTAGAATTAAGTCTGTTGGTCTGAGGAAATACAATCTGGTAAGAGATATCCATAATTCTAAACTGAAAATTGTAAACAGCAAACAAAAATTTGTCGTTTTTAAAATTTTATTTTATTTGAGATTTAACATACATTTGAAGATATTTTCAGTTTACTTACAAACAACTAAATAGTATTCAATTGTGCAACATGTTCTAAAGTTTAATTAATGATCAATTCACTTGAACTATTTGTAAACATAATTCTATTTTTTTATGTTATACATACAAATATATTTAAAACAATTACTATTTGAAATAAATAAATGTTCAATCTATTTATAAATTAACTACTTAAAATTATTTATAAATATATTTATTCATAAAAATATATTTAAACCATTTACAATTTCATATTAATTGTTTGACATATTGATTTTTAAGAATTCATTTTGATATAAAAATAGTTTGTTTTTATTAAGGAATGAATGTTCATCTGTGCAATACGATATATTGAAGTGAAATCTAATAAACAATTACAAATGCATTGTTTTTATTACCATTTGTAATTTATTAAAAAAAATAATTGTATACATGGAAAATAATAAATAAATCTATAATGCAATAAATGGTGAAATTTTTTGATTGAAATTTATTCAGGTAACAAATCATCTCCAAAATCGTCATCAGCAAAGTCATCGTCGTCGGCGCGTTCTCTTCGCAAGCTGGTTTTTGGTCTCTCGGCCATAGGTCCAATTGGATCTTGGTAGTTACTGTCTGTTTAACAAATATTTAATTAATGATGCAATTGTAAACAAACACTTTTGAACAAAATCAATTTTTTATTATATTTTGTTCAGAAACTATTTATTTAGATCTCCAAAATATGTTAAATAAATTGTTAATTTCTTTTGTAGTCACGAAAATGTTGTAATCTTAACAAATGAACTTTTGAGAAGAAGAAAAATGTTAATTAGAACACCCACCGACTTCTTTGTTGGCGGGAACGTAAGGTTCACTCTCCTCCAAATCGTTCATTGAAAGTCGCGTTGCGCGGCCACTCGCAGCCGATGGAGGTATGTTTCGCAATCCTCGGGTTCCAGGTCTGAAAATTTATTGTATTCAAAGACTATAATGATGGTATTAAAAATTGGTATTAATTTATTATATTAAACGACTATAATAATGGTATTCAAAATTTGTATTCAATTATTATTGTATTATATTAACGGATTATAATAATTTAATTTAAAATCCACAAGCTATTACATACACATTGTAGGTGGATAGTATATTCACATCAAAGCCATAGTATTAATAACATCCCTAAACAGATTGAAAGTTGAAATTGTATACAATTTTCTTTAAATTTAATTTGAGATTGTGTTTTTATGGATATATTGTTATGTTCTGTGTTTACTATAAATTAAAAGTAAATTATAAAATAATATATGTTTATATAAGTACGATTTTTAGGAGAAATGTCAATATAAGAATGTTTGTATTAATTTCAATACGATGTTTAAATCTAAATATAACTTATAATGTATACCAACAATAAAAAAAAACAATATTTTTAACATTCATGGTTCCCACTATTGCACCTGTTGTTTAATATCCTGTTTTAAACTTGAAATGGCTGCAATTCGGCATTATTGTAAATTATTTTTACCCTTACCTTCAATATTCAATAAAAAAAATATCATGGCATGCTCCATGAGGGTTATTCCTTTAGGTTTTTCACTGGCGAAAATGCCACGTTCTGTTTTCACTAATAATAAAATGAAATAAAATAGTGATTTAATGTTATTAAAGCAATGTGTGTGGCTCTCCTTGTGAGTAAAGTAATGCAATGCCCATGCTAGCACAGGGCTACATCGTAACATCGGTGAGATCTGTGATTTGTGTCCTGGCTCCAACTGATTTCAATACTTGTATGGACTGGGAAACACGGAGGGGGGGGGGGGGGAGGCAGTTGTTGAAACTGAATGTGGAGCATCGTTGGAGAAATTGAAGACCACTGATTTTGATTTTGCCACGATTTAGTTTTTTTTCTGGAAACACTCAGTCAGGGGAAAGCAGAGAACCCTTTGGATATGAAGTCTCCTAAATTAAGACTAGATTCCAGGATTGTGGTTATGTTTGGAGTGATGAGTTGGAACCCAATTCAGATTTTTTAGTGCAATGGGCCACTGATTGAGCAAAGCTCAGAGATCAAAGATGTCTAGGGTTGGCCTACGTTGTGATAAATTCACTTAACCATACCATTTGAAACAAACTTGGTTGTAGTGCTTTAAATAAACCCACAATGACCTTAATCAAAACAACTTCAAGCCAATAAATTTTGCTGTCCCTAATAAAAAAATTATTCAAAATCTATACATATCCATTTTTTTTTAAATAGTGTGTTATGTTGAAAATACAGCCATACAAAAATGTTTTTTTTAACAAACTTTGTTGTAGAACTTCAAACAAACTCACAAAGACGTTAACAAAAACTATAACCAAGAAATTTGGCAAAGTACATAAAAATTGTTTCATCAAAAACCAAAAACATTTCCATTAACTTAAAAAATACACATTGTGAAAAACATCCATATAAAAAATATTTTTGAACAAACTGTGTTGTAGAGCTTCACAATGAGCCCAATCAAAAACGTCAACCAATAAATTTGATCAAGTTTATAAGAAACTAGTTTTCATTAAAAAAATGAATTCAATTAAAAAAGTAATTATTTATAATATTCATACAAACATACAGATTATTAAAAAAAAACTTTATTCTAGTTGAAAAAATACTTCGAACTTCACTGCATAGCTTAAAGTTGTACATGCACAAACATTTAAAAAAGACTTACCTTTTAGTTTAAAAATGTACAGAAAAATAGTATAATATTCCTAAACTATTTCTATTTAAAATATTAAAAACTGTAAAGTAACATTCTATAAAAATTTGAAAAAATAAATTGAATAAAAAATAAATTGAATAAAAATTTAATTAAAGAATAGTTTTATACTTAGCAGATTGTATTGGACAAAAATGTGTTCTCTTATTTTTAATTAGTTTTTAGTTTTCCTTAGACTAGGAGCAACTTCAAACTTATAGAGAAGAAGTACAATCAGTAAAATAGTTGTGACAAAGAAGATAATACTGCACATTATATCTGGATTGTAAAGTGTCATTGAAATTTAATTCACATTTGTATTGTATACAATTTTATTAATTTTTTTTAAATATTTTAACAATCGTAAGTTCATCAGAAAACTTTTTTGTTATATTCAGTGGAAAAAATTATACATTCTTAATTTTTTTTTAAAGAAAACACTTTAATACAAGTTTGTTCAAGAAAATCATCTACCTTTCTTTTACCCTTTGCGAGAAGTTGATTTATATTTTTAATTTATCTCCATTATTATGTAAATAATTCAGACAAAAAGTAATTGAAATTTGGTCATTTTGCTTCAATGTTTTTTCTATATCACAATTATGTAGTTAATTGTTTCTCGAATTTGTTATACGCTAAATCATTTTGTAGATAAGTGCAAGGCACATATGGATCGACAATGGCAGAAGTGAGGTAACCTACATTCAAACAACATAGAGGTTACCTCACTTGTGCTATTTTCGACCCTTATATCACCTTTCATTACACATATGTGTGTAACATTCAATTTACAAGTAAGATCTCCCATTGCATCCACAACAACCTTTACTAATAATAGTTCAATCAATAGTTTCTAATTTATTTTAGATTTGTTGATAAACTTTAACTTTAAGTGGAAATATTTACTACTTATAAGAACTTTTTTTCATGCAAATTACTATCAAGACATTGATTAATACTTGTTATTAATTTTATCCACCATGTATTTATCTACATTTACCTATAAAATGATATAGCACACATCACATTTCAGAAACAAACAACTAGATACTTATAAAATAGACGATCATTCGAATATTTGAACTAAATTACTATGTTCATAATATTTGTCTACACCTGTGGAATACACTATAAAGACAAAACCTTTAGTGATTTAATTTGCTTTATCATCACATAAGCAGAAACAAAGTTGATGTTATTGTAACAACCAGAGAGGGGGAAGGGATTTTTCAACATTGAGGGAAAATGTATGATGACAGAAATCCACAAGCAATAAACAAATTTTAAAATTGATGACATAACAGATACGTATACTTTCATGTAAATGTACATGTGAAAAAGGGCAAACAAAATTGAACCCAATGGCTAAGGTTTCTCCATCCTTGATCTACCCTTGGAAAGATTTTGCTGGGACATTTTGAAGAGTTTTATTTATTTAATCTTTCATTCATTTCTTTTGTGATTGACCATCATCCTTCTATTTCTCTTCCAATATTTGTGCGGCGTGCCTTAAATGTTATTTCTTTCAAAACTTATATTGGCCTTGTAGATATAGTGATGTATAAGCGTTTGGATAACAACAAAACTATGTTAGGTCAAAAAACTTCAGTTCTTAGGACTACCTAGCATTTTATTCAACTTAAAGTGACAAAAACTAACTAGTATTATTATTATTATTTAAATCGAAACAAAATAAAAATATTCGAGTGGTCAAAAGAATAAAGACGAAACACGAAGCAACAAACGACAACACCTATATTTGTAAGTTCAAACCTTGGATTTGGACTCTTTGGCGTCATTGACCCGGCCTCCTCATACGATGACATGGCTGACCCGCTACGAGAGGCACGAGAAGAGGACCTAAAAAATTTGGGTTAAACATCTTACAAATTCTTGAAACTACAAACAAATTCTTGGCTCTGTTCGGTTAACTACAAGTGTGGCTAAAGCAATGTTATTAAGCTGAAACAAATTTGCTTACTTTTACATATTACTAAACTTCAATAATAAAAATTACTTTCTGGCTGAAGGCAAATTACAAATTTTGATGATTTAATTATGAAATATTAAAGAAAATTAATTCTTCATTAATTAATTTTTTGTTCATTAAATGGAGGAACTTGACATAGAATTGTTAAGCTATTCAATCACCTGAGACTAGCATAGTCTGATCTACAATTAAACAAAATATTTTATAGTAACTGATAATTGAATTTTTAATTGATGGAAACATTCATTGACATTTAATTCAATGGTATCAAGATAAATTTTACTAAGAAAATCAAAGATAGCTGTCAAAAAAATAATAAAATAATATTAACTAATTACTGTAATATTTAGTAGGGTAACAAATTAATTACTCAAGCAATTCAACGATTGAAATTTAACTAATAAATTAATTATTCAAGCAATTTAACTAAAGAAATATTTACTAACAAACTAATTATGCAAGCAATTCAACTAATTAAATATTTACTAAGAAATTAATTATTCAAGCAATTTAACTAATGAAATATTTACTAAGAAATTAATTATTCAAGCAATTAAACTAATGTGAACTATTCAATTTTAAGTAAATTACTGCATTGAAAGTATTCTTGTAAGCTACACAACAAAAAAATAAAAACCCTGAATTAATTTTATTGATTTTTTCTACAATTGAATTAACTCTTCCATGGTATTATTGACTAAAACACTTATTTTCACCTATAAAAGCAAAATACAAATCTTTTGTTTATAAAGTCATAACTGAAAAAAAAATTATACTGTATCTAACAATAAATAATAGAAGCCTTGTTGTTTAGTTGATACTATCCAATTAAATCTGGCAATCATGAGTTACTACCCTCACCATGGCTTGATTCCTCACTCAACATGGAAGAGTCAAGCATTCATAACAAACACAAAATAAATAAAAACTCAAAATGCTCAAAAACATTCGATCAATCAGGCATAATATCATACCTGCGAGATCCGGGTCTTGATCCACTCGCTGCCCTGCTTTCGCGTTGTTCTTGAGTCCTTTCAGCTTTTTTCAACTCAAGTGCATACTCATTGGCCTCTTTAAGGCCAAGGTCATTACTTAGCCTCAAAAGAAGTTTCAAACCTGCCAAAGGAATTGTCATCAACAAACAATTGCAGTAAAAGATTTACTGAGACTTGTAGTTTAAAATATTCAAAAGTCAGTCTCAAGTAATTGGCTGAAGAAGCTGCTCAAAGTATGGAATGAACTTGCCAGAACTTTCCATAAAATTTGGTCTTTGCTATTTATTTATTTATAAAACAGATCTCTGCTATGAAGAAGAGCCTTTCATGGTTAACATTTTAATACCTGAATAACTGTTGCCATAAGCCCTGAAAAACACTAAAGTTAGTATCAATAGATCTCCATTATTATTTAATTAATATTATTAATTAATTAATCAATTGATATTATTTATTAATTAATTAATTATTAATCAAGTTTTTTTCAATCATCAAGCAAGCCAAAAAGACCAAGTCTGTTCAACTGTTCACCTGAGATCAATAAGAAAAACATTAAACCCAGGGCTGGGGAGTCGGAGTCGGACCAATTTATAGACTTGAGGAGTCGGAGAATTTCCTCCGACTCCGACTCCACCAAAAAAAAATAATAAGAAACATAGGCATCAAAGATGACTATGTCAGACAGACGCTGAAAGTGATAGTAATACCTTTAGCAAAAGTGGATAAGGGTTAAACAGAGATTTGGGCTAAGAAACGCAGCAGTGGCAGCCTTGGACTACAGGGTAACACTCAGGCTGTGAACGCTCAGTTAGACAAATAAACAGATACATGTCTCAGGCCGGTATGTGTTTCTGAAAATGGATGCAGCAACAAGGCACCGAGTCAATTACTTTGCAATCAATGTAAGATATTGTAATATTGATGGAAAGATAGTGACAAGAACACTAGCTGTAAAAGACACAAAGGCAAATCATGACAGCTACTTTCTTCAAGGTTTGGTTGAAAAAGTTCTGAAAGCATACAACATTAATAAGGCGCAAGTTATCAGCATTGTTACTGACAATGCCTCAAACATGATAAAAACTATAGAAAAATTGAATGAAAATAAAGAAATTGAAACTGCTGATGAGGATGTAACATCTGTGGCTGAGGAAGACCAACCACATTTAGACGAAATTCTTGATGATGTTACTGAGGAAGCATCAAAGCTTTGCCAAATTAAGCACATGCGATGTGCTGTTCACACACTCCAACTTGCCATAAGGGATGGTCTTAAAGAGCCTCATGCCACAAATTTGATAGGGAAGTTGAGGCAGGTTGCTGTTGCAGCAAGAACACCCAAAATTGATGCAATTGTTAAAAGAAGAGCTGGTAAAGGAGCTATTCTCGACCAAGTTACTCGTTGGGGAAGTACATACTTGATGGTAAAAAGGTTGCTAGAATTAAGATCAGTCTTGGAAGACATTGCCAACCCTGCACTAGCACTAACTGAAGGCCAGTGGATGCAAGCAACAGAATTGGAAGAGCGCCTTCGTTCACCGTATACAACAACCAAAAAATTACAAGCTGAAGATTTGACTGCAGGAGCATTTCTATTTGAATGGAAAAACTTGATTTTTAAACTCACTAAAAAAGGGGGTCTAATAGCTGAAGGAATTGTAAAATCAATGAATAGAAGAGAACTTCAACTAACTGACAATGATATACTCTTGGCATCAGTATTTGTTGATCCCTAAAACCGAATATTATTAGATGAAGACCAAAGCAAAAAAGCAAGAGAAAGTCTCTGCAATCTTGCAGTGGAAATTAAAGGAATATTTGGTAAGCCTCTAGAAAACCGTACTTCAGACACTCACAACATGGAAATTGAGTCTCACTCATCATCTTCCAGTGATGGTGATACCTTTGCAAAGTATCTTCAAGGACTGGAAAATGAAAAAGCCAAGAAAAGACGAATAGAAATAGCTCAGCCTATACATCTTAAACTATCCAAATTTAAAGAGGACTTCTACAAAGCCTTGAAAGAAATAGAGAAGTATGATCGTAAAAGCCAATTATCGTTGGAGGAAACTATCCAATTATATCCTGAAATCATCAGAGAAGCAGCTCGCACCGTGATAGCTATTCCTCCAACTCAAGTCAGTGTGGAGAGACTCTT
>JARUHE010230190.1:0-13236 GCA_031471125.1 Archaeomysis grebnitzkii | reverse complement strand
ATCATTGGATTTTGAAAAATGGAACATCAAACAATAGATAATACTGTATACTGTAAGAATATATACAGATTTAATATCAATTACTATTTCTTATGGCTTTAAACACCTTTCAAAGATGTCAGTATCGCTCAATACAGATTTTAAAAAAATTCTTAAAAAGAATCTGAAAGTTGTTAGCACATTTTGGCGTATTAAGGCATGTTGGGCATAACACATAGTTTAGTGCTATATATGGCTTAAGGTGTGGATAACGTCTCAAAAAAAAGTTATGGTAACTTTAGTTTGATGACTCATATCTTGGTTAATTGTTGATATATTTGTGTACTGTTTTTTGACAACATACACATAGGTGTATGCTGTATGAATATACTAATATATATTTGTTAATATACATAGTTCATTTTTTAATCAGCAATTAATGTTACTCCCAAAAAATATCTAAAACTTAAAATTGTTTGGGCATATTTGTTAGTATATTCTTATTAATCATCCAGTCAGGATTAAGAATATATATGGTTTAGGGGTGGATAACGTGAAGGAAAGTAGTTATAGAGGTTGGAAAGATACAAATTTGAAACGTTTGTATTTTCATTATTTTTCATTGGATATTGGAAAATAAAACATTATATATTAGCTAATAACGTATGTTTAGTTAAAATGTTAAGAAATACATAATACAGTTCTTATAAGCAACTCAAAACGTTCAAAATATACAAAACAACAGTTCATGTTTTCTGGTAAAGTCCATCCATTCTTAGGGTAAACGTAGCGCGTACATTGAAAAATGTATTTTTTTGCTCAGGTGTTTTTCATTGCCATTATTACATAAAAAGGTATGAGAAAATATAAGAAACCTATGTGCAGTTTTATTTTATGTAAACTCATCCTCTTTTTTTGGTAAACAATCGAAATGTTTCATTGTGAAGTTTTCACTCTAGAAACGTAGTTTATTTATCCAGAAAATTTAATTCTATTTATATTTTTGTTAATACTTTTTCTTAACTTTTTTCTTTTGTAAAAAGTTGTAATAAATTATTTAAATGTACAATGAACTAAGTTTTGTCGAAACAAACCATTTGTTTTGATGAATTAATTGAATTTGATAATCTGGTACGGCTTCAACACTACTCTCTCTCTCTCTTGGGTTGATTTTTGAATTGGAATGGCAGCAAGACACGTACATACGAACTTATAGACTACATAATTGAAAAGTTAAACGTTTATTCATTTTAACAGAATATGACTCATCAAACTAAACTTACCACAGCCTTCTTTTTGAGATGTTATCCACACCCTAAACTAAACTAAGTATTATGCCCAACATGCCTCTATACGCCAAAATATGCTAACAACTTTCCAATTCTTTTAAATGAATTTAAAAAAACTGTATCAAGCTATACTGATATCTTTGAAAGGTGTTTAAAGCTATAAAAATAGTATTTTATATTAAATCTGTATATATTCTTACAGTATACAGTATTATCAATTGTTTGATGTTCCATTTTTCATGATCCAATGATAAATAATATTAAATACGAACGTTTCTAATTTGTATCTTTCCAACCTCTATAACTTTTTTCCCAGACGTTATCTACCCCTAAGACCATATATATTCTTCATGCTGACTAAATGATGAATAAGAATATATAAGCAAATATACTCCAACAACTTTAAGTTTTTTAGATATTTTTGGGGGGTAATTTTAAATGTCAAATCAAAAAATACTATTTATATTAACAAATATTTATTAATATACTCAAAGGGCATACATCTATATGTACGTGCTCGATCATACAATACAAAAATGTATCCATCAGTAACAAAGATATGAGTCGAAAAACTAAAGTTTCTATAACTTTTTTTGGAGACGTTATCCACCTCCTATGCAATATATAGCACTAAACTATGTGTTATGCCCAATATGCCTGTATACGCCAAAAAATGCTAACAACTTTCAGATTCTTATAAAGATTTTTTTTAAAATTTGTATTGAGCTATGTGGATATCTTTGAAAGGTGTTTAATGCCATAAAACATAGTATTTCATATTAAATCTGTATATATTCTTACAGTATAGAACATTATCTATTGTTTGATACTCCATTTTTCAAAATCCAATGATAAATACTATTAAACACAAATGTTTCTAATTTGTATCTTTCCAACCTCTATAACTTTTTTCTTGATGCTGACTGGTTGATCAATGAGAATATATAAACAAAAATGCTCCAACAACTTTCAGTTCTTAGATACTTTTGGGGGGTAACTGAAAATGTCAACTAAAAAAAATAACTATCTATATTAAAAATCATATATTACTATATTCATATAGCATAAGCCTATGTGTACGTGCCCAATAGAATAATACAAAAACATATCAATGAATAACCAAAATGTAAGTCGCCAAATTAAAGTTAGCATAATTTTTTCAGATGTTATCCAGACGTTATAGCATTAGGCTATGTGTTTTTTTTGTTTTTTTTTGGGACCGAAACCAAGGAAAAAATCGCCGGATAACTACCAAGTCAGTCTATAAGCAAGGCTAACTGGTAGATGGTGTGGGAGTTGAACCATTCACTGAAAAACTGAAATTCTGGTACAGACAAAATTTTCACTCTGGAATAGCCAAGAACATTTTGCTAGCATCAAATATCAATTGATCACATGTTTTAAAATCTCTATTCTCACTGTCAGGGTCTCCACAATTTTCTGACTCAAACAATTCAACTTTCATCAATTGATTAGAATGTCTCCTCCAGTAAATCTCTCCAATACTATTAATTTTAATAATATACATTCTAGGACCCAATATTTTATGAACTATGCCTTGAATTCATTGAGGACCAGACCCAACATTCTTAGCTAAAACTCGTTCATTTAATTGAAATTTATTAGTTTCTTTTTCAAATTTACTGGAAGATATATTCCTATTTTCAAACATGATGGAAAATACAGTTTTAAATATATGGTTAAACATTTATTGTGCAGGTGTTTGTTTTGTACAGTACTAATGGACAGTACTATGTTGATTAAACAAAAATCTGCTAATGCCAGTGTTTAGTGGTCCACTCTTGAACTTCTTCAAACCTTTTTTTAGTTCCCATTTGCTACAGGATGATAAGGTGGCGAATTTATTAACTGAATATTATTTTTAACCAAAAATTGCTTAATCTCTAAGGAATTGAAATTTGATGCATTGTCTGAAACAATGATTTTGGGAAGCCCAAAATTTTCAAAACATTTCCTTAATAAATCAATAGTAGAGCTCGATGTAATGCTTTTGTTTTTTGTACATCAATCCATTTGGAATGAGAGTCAACAATAACGAGAAAGTAATAGTTATCAATATGCCCTGCGTAATCATATGAATACGCATATAGTTTTAAGGTTTATAACAGACTGATTATATTGTACGGACCGTGTCCTACTTGTTAGGAGAGTTTTTTTTACAAAATTGTTCTTCTCTTTCATTTGAATTTAAAATGAAGTTATTTTCCAAGGAATATTTTGAGCACATTTTTTTACTGTACCCGTGAATCCTGGTTATACATATAAGGAACATTTCCCCATTAATAGTACGAACCGTAACCACCCAACATTATAATGTACTGGTGAAACTGTCGAAAAAACAAAAGCATAATAAAAATATGTGTCAGGGAAATAAATTGCTTCGTTCGTGACTCACAAACAAGTTGCTTTACAAGAATCATGTTACTCAAAAACGTTGCGACTTATTGAAAACAGCAAACACTTGAAGATGAACTTAAGAGGAAAACATTGAGGAGAATTTAAACCTTGCTCCTAAAATTAAAAATGTTCAATTATTAAAGTTAAACAAAATTGGCTACTTAAACCATTAACTAGAGACTTTCTTCTTTCATATCTTATGATTAGTTACCATAATTATTTCACCAGACTTATTTTTTAGTAAGTAATTTTGTTTCACTTCCTTCACTACTGTAAAGTTACCGTGAGAGATTAGGCATTTGTATTTTACTTATGATTTCTTAAAACGCTGTGATATGACAGTAATAAATAAATGAATGAGGTTTTTAAATCTATGTTTTTGATTTTTTATAAATAGACTACTAAATGTGTAAATGTTCTAAAAACTAATCTAACGTTAAATTGTGGGTATAATTTTTTCATTAGTTCTTTTAGTCTTTACGGATTATTGTTATTAGTATTATGAACAATAGTTTTGTCACATAAGACAAGCCACATTAGATTATATGACACTCTAGAGCAGTTGTGTTGCTCATAAATATATTTTTGGCTAAAACATTCAGATTGTTCTGATTATTGATTACTTTCAACTCGCAACAATGTTAAAATATCATTTAAGTAGTCTTCATTTCAAAGTAATAGTTTCATTTGTATAAATGATAAAGCAAATTGCTTAGCAACTTTTAAAATGTAATAATAATGTGTGAAATTTACAGAGCGTTTTTCAGCTATGACAGCTCACAAAGAGTTCTTATAGTTGCCGTCATCATTACCCATATCAGGTGATACATGTCCTACGAATATTCAGCCGATATATGGCGATTCTTTCAACCCAAGGTAGGCTTAGCTTATAAGATTTTAAGATAATACAGCCACATTTAAATTCTCAACGAAATAGCCTTAGAACGGACTCAAACCAATAGAAATAAGATTTGCTTATGCAGGTGGCGTTCGTATCCATCTCATTCTTTAAATTTGATTATTAGTTTTGTTTTATAAACAATGTATTGTAATATATCAACCATTCATTTATTTCATTGAAGTATAATAATATTAATAATAATACAAGTAATATAATAATATAATAATAGCAATAATACAAACTTCCATAGATATGTTCTCATGAAAAAAATCTTTGGTAGCTCACCATCTTTTCGTTAAGGTTATGCTAGAATAACAATAATAATACTAAAAACAATAATAAAAACAACAACAATTATAACAGTAATAAGTATAATAATAGTAGTAATAATAAAAATAATACTAATGATATAAACAATATTAATAACAATGTTAGTTGATATTGATATAAATTCCGTGATAATAATAATATTAATACAAATATTGGAATGATTTTTCTCTGCACATAAACAGTTGAACACGAAGTCAAAAATGAATTCATGTGTTGGTTTATTAATCTAAGTTTCCAAACATTTAATCAAATTATTGTAATTTCTTTCTCTAAGGAGTAATATTTATATGAAAATTTTCCTCGTCTTGGTCAATGGGGATTATAATTTCAATGTTGTTGCAGAAGGTTTATGGTTTATTGTTTTAAGGTTAAAAAGTATTCGACGTTGCAAAAACTGTTGATTGTCTTGAGGTTTAAAGGTTTTTGACGATGCTAGAATTATATAAAACAGTCGACGTTGGTTGGATCGCTTATACACTAATGAATACATAAAGTGGAGTCTGTAAACGACCTTAGACATCCAAACTTAACCTCTTTCTTCTTCTTCCGTATTTTTCTCAACTTATCTCTATGTGTATATGGCGTCACTGTTCTTCGACACTCTAGCCCTGTCTCTCACATAACCTTCTCCTAAGACCTTCTGTTTAGAGATCTACCCTTAACCTATCTTTCCAACAAAGCTTTGTTCTTCCTTTCCTTCTATGACCCCCCACTTACATATTAATTAATAGTATCCCTACATACGGTGTGTGTGTGTGTGTGTGTGTGTGTGTGCGTATGTGTGTGTTTGTGTGTGTGTGTATGTGTATGTGTGTGTGCGTGTATGTGTGTGTGTATGGGTGTTTGTATGTGTGTACGTGTGTATGTGTGTGTGTAGGTATGTGTGTGCGTGTATGTGTGTATGTGTGTGTGTGTGTATGTGTGTGTGAGTGTGTGTGTGTGTATGTGTGAGTGTGTTAGTGTGTATCAAATGATAAACACGAATTCACCATTTTAAAATATTATATATAAACATTTTGTAAGTACAATTTAAAAAAATATTTTTTTCTAAGCTAACTTTAGCTAAAATGTACTGAAAGTTATACTTTGAAACCAGTTTAAACATCACCATAACTAATTTATTTTAATTTGGCAGACACTATATATAAACCGTATAAACATTTAGAAGGCATCAAATATATTATAAGCAGCCAAGAAATGTTTACAATTAAATATATCATTCATCATTATCGCTATTAGAGCTTACATCTACTGTATATATAATATTATAATCTATACAGCTTCAAGAGGAAGTTCTTCTTTTGTTTTGTTGTTCGATCTCTGTAGGGAGCTTACAAGAGGATCAGTAGAGCAAAAAACTTTAGACATCATATCTTCATTACAATTACCTCTCTCTTATGTACTAATTTATATTCTTATCAATTTAAAAATATAATGTTAAAATAAGAATTTCTAAACATGAATATGTACTTGCATTTAATTTTTTTCGGTAATTTTACTAAGAATAAATTGCACTTTGGAGTAGAAAAACCGCATAAAGTTTTGGTATTAACAGCTTAGGTTAAATTTTCAAATAAAAATGTATTTGTAATGGTATGTTTCTCCAATAATCACTATTGTTTGCTATTCCTGTAATAGATAAGAAATCATAAGAAATCATAAGCAATCAAACTGCGAGTGGCTATGAAAAACATTTATCTTTTACTTTGGTCCCCCACCTGACCCACTGTTGCATGGGTGAGCTTTTTTGCATGTGTTTTAGTTATTTGTTGTGTGTGTTTTCTTTAGCTTTAGCTAATTTCTCTTTGTTAGTATGTTCGTCTTTACAGCTTAAGACATTTTCAAAACTACTTTATGAAGAAAAGAGACAACTTATAAAAAGTGGTAGAATGTTGAGGCATGTTCTCAACTACACATTGACACACTTCTTTACGGTTTTGATTTAAATAAAAAAAAGTGCGGTCCGGGAACACACCACTGGGAAACTAATGTCGTTCCGATCATTTTTGGGATTTGAACGAAGGTTTATTAACAACAAACAAAAAATAAACGTTGTTAAAACGTTGAATTTTGCAAACCCTTTATCATTGGAATTATGGTTGAAGCCAACGTTGTATTAACACCCACTTGGTAACGTTGTTTAAACGTTATAGCAACTGTTCGTACAATTTGTATTCTAACCAATTTCAGTATAATGTTATGTGAACATTTTTAAAACAACGTTGTAACAACTAACCATTATTTGCTCGTTGAACTATGGTTACATAAGCGTTGTTAAAGTACAATGTTTACGTAAAGTTGTTATAACATTTCAATAACGTTGCCTTCAATAATACTTAAAATGACAAAGGTTTTAAGAAATACAACGTCTTATAAATGTTAGACGATTATAAAATAACGTTGTGATAACGTTGTGACAACATTAAAACTGCATCAAAATCTTGCACAAAACATTATATGGTGTTATTTGAGATCACCTACTGAAAAACATGAATATAAGAGTTGCTGATTTAAAAAAATGTGAAGCTCATCTCATCAGTTAATGGAAACAAATTTCAAAATATTGGCTACCGAGTTCACTAGAATGCTTAGAAATGAACTATGGATACCTTTTCAACACAATGCGGATTTAGCTGAAATTTTGATAATGCAAAAAGTGATTCGAGATAAATATTTTAATCCTTGGCTTGATTTTTAATTTGAAACGAGTTCAATTAAACTTTTTCTGACGCTGTGAAATTGACCAAATGTTCTACATTGAAAATAATTAAGAGCTACACTAGTAACAACTTAGTGACACATCAAAGGCTTTCATTATTTGCGTCGAAGCTTTAACCATTTCTTATAAGACATGCCCTAGTAGCATATATCCCTAGTTAGTGGCTGATCCTTGGCTATTAGCCACGATTTAGTGACAGTTCTATGGCTCCTTTGGAAAATTGCCAAGAGTTAGCCATTCAAATGCTACTAGGGATGTGATACATACAGTAAGTCTATTAGCTTACTACACCTTTTGTCACTCCAAAATTATAAATTAAGTTAGTTATGTTTCTAATTACTTTATACAGGTAACTAGTTGCCCGTATAAAGTAATTAAGCCATAACTAACTTAATTTGTTTCACTGGTGTAACCCATTAGAATTATGTATCACCGGTATTACAAGATACGGTTAATGTGATAATATGTATTGCAAAGGAAATACTTTGCTTTTAAATTCTATAAAATGAAAGATAGGTTTGCTACAGAAAAATAAGAAATATAATTAGGCAAATATATCTAGTAAGTAAACTGCCGTATATTTGTATCCTATTATGTTTCTACGATAATGTCAACCATTGCCTGTCCTGTGTATTTACTGACGGTACGTGTTTGATATAGATTTTTGTAAATCTTATATTTATACTTCGTAACATTAAATGTTAGCTTAACATAATATTGGGGTTACCAAACCACTCATAAAAATAAATTCATTCAAACTCCATAAAACTTGAATACAATAAAATGTATTTCAGTTCAAATAAACAAAAACATAAGAAAAACAAATAAATTAAATTAAATACGTTTTAATGCAAATAAATAAAACAAACAAATAAGTCAAATAAGATTCATTTCAAGTCCAATAAACAAAATAAATAAAACTAAAAACAAAAATAAATACATAAACAAAGTATATGTATATGTCAATAAATAAAACAAGTAAGCAAATAAATAAATAAAACTAAATATATTGCTATGCCATTAAATTAAATAAATAAAACAAATAAACAAACAAGCAAACATATTAAAATATATTTTGGTGTCAAAACATAAGTGAATGAAACAAAAAATGGCAATAAATAAAATAAATAAATAATTTAATGAAATAAAAAATTAAATGCCAATAAATTAAATTAAATTCAAAAATAACTGAATGAAATAAAAATGTTTCATATGGCATTGAAATAGTTTTATTTCATTCACTTATTTATTTGTTTTATTTTATTTATTGCCATTTTTTATTTCAATCACTTAATTTTATAAATAAAATTAAGTAAATAAACAAGCGAATGAATAAAAAGAATGTTTCAATGCCAATAAATACAATTAAATAAATAAATAAGTTAATTAAATAAAAAAATTAAATGCCAATAAATAAAATTAAACTCAAAAACAACTGATTGAAATAAAAATATTTTATATGGCATTGAAATAGTTTTATTTCATTCACTTATTTGTTTAATTAATTGTATTCATTGGCATTTACATATTTTTTATTAAATAAATAAAATTAAGAAAATGAATAAGAGAATGAATAAAAAAAATGCTTCGATGCTAATAAAGTCTATTAAATAAATAAATAAATAAGGGAATGAAATAAAAATGAATTTCAATGCCAATAAATAAAATTAAATAAATAAATAAGTTAATTAAATAAAAAAATGAAATGCCAATAAATAAAATTAAACTCAAAAATAACTGATTGAAATAAAAATATTTTATATGGCATTGAAATAGTTTTATTTCATTCACTTAATTCTTTAATTAATTTTATTCATTGGCATTTACATATTTTTTATTAAATAAATAAAATTAAGAAAATAAATAAGCGAATGAATAAATAAATGCTTCGATGCCAATAAATACAATTAAATAAATAAATAAATAAGGGAATGAAATAAAATTGAATTTCAATGCCAATAAGTAAAATTAAATAAATAAATAGGTGAATGAAACAAAAACAAATTCCAATGCCAATAAATAAAATTAAATAAATAAATAAGTGAATGGAATAAAAATATTTTTATGCCATAATTAAACTAAATAATAAATAAATGAATGAAATTAAATAAATTCCAATGCCAATAATTAAAATAAAATAAATAAATAAGTGAATGAAATAAAAAAAATGCCAATAAATAAAATTAAATAAGTAAATTAGTGATTGAAGTAAAGTATATTTCAATGCCAATAAATAGAATTAAATAAATAGATAAATGAATGAAACAAAAAAAAACGCCAATAAATAAAATTAAATAAGTAAATAAGTGATTAAAGTAAAATATATTTCAATGCCAATAAATAGAATTAAATAAACAAATAAATGAATGAAATAAAAAAAATGCAATGCCAATAAATGCCACATTATGAACGTGAGTTATTATTATGTAAATGTGATTCACAAATTCTATTGAAAATATTTTTTTAATTTCATTTTTTTGTTATGCTATTCAGACTTCAAATATGAAAATATGCAAAATTCAATCATTTTTGTAATAACGTTCAAACTTTTCATTATTAAGTTTTATTAACTTTGTATTCAACTTTGTTATATTTTTTCTTGGGTGAGCATGTTATGCAATGGTTTTATGTTATGATATGCTACGTTTTCTTATGTTATGATGTGTCTTATTATGTTATTATGTGTTTTCTTATGCTATGCTGTGTTTTCTTATGTCTTCATGGTGTGTTTTCTTTTGTTAAACTGTGTTTTATTATGTTGTTATAATGTGTTTTCTTATGTTGCACTGTGTTATATTATGTTATGATGTGCTATCTTATGTTATGATGTGTTTTCTTATGTTGTGATGTGTTTTGGTATGTCATTATGATTTGTTATCTTAGGGTGTACTGTGTTATATTATGTTATGATCTGTTATATTGTGTTATGATGTGTTTTATTATGTTATGATGTGTTTTTATGTCATTATGATGTGTTATCTTATGGTGTACTGTGTTATCTTATGTTACGATGTGTTATCTTATGTTAGGATGTGTTTATTATGTTATAATGTGTTGTTTTATGTTATGTTATGTTATTATGTTCTGCTTATATTATGCTATAATATAGATACTATGCTATCACGCTATCATATATTGTGCTATGATGTGTTGTCTTATGTTATGATACATTATAATGTGCTATTTTATATGTTATACTGTGTTTGCTATGATATCGTATATTATGCTGTGTTGTTTTAGGCTCTGACGTGTTAATCATATGTTATGCTATGTTATATTATGTTATGTTTTTTCTTATTTTATGCTATGTTACTTTTTGGTATGTTATATTATACTATGCTATGCTATGTTATAATATGTTATGCAATGTTATCGTGTGTTATGATTTGGTATCTTATGGTATGCTGTGTTGTGATGTATTATCTTTTATTTTGCTATGTTTTCTAATGTTATGCTGTGTTGTTTTATGTTGTGATGTGTTATATTATCTCATGTTATATTACACTGTTTCATGTTATGTTGTACTATGCTATGCTGTGTTAGTTTTTATTATCTATTTTAATAATCCACTTTCAATACAAAAAAATGTATCCCCAAAAGGTGGGTTATATTATCTGGATTACAGTTCTAACTTGATTTCATTATTAAATTGTAGGAATATAGTGCATATATTAAACTTAATCATAATTACTTGATAATAAAATACATTTTCGATTTTATTTCAAATTAATATTGTAAATTATAATTTCATAATAAATGCAAGTAACAATAATGTGAATTTACAATAAATGTAAGATAAATATTATTATTTTAATAAAAATATAATCTAGAAGCATATTCGTAGGTTGCTAAATCGGGATAGAAAGTTTTTGATATTTTAAAAAAATATTTTATTATTAGTTAACCATTAAGTTTAGATATCCAATTTTTTGTTTACAGCTAAGTTATAAGATTATTAATGTTTTCTCCAAATTATTTTTGAAGAAAATACTGTTTCATAACAGTTATTTGGATGTTTTTAAGAATTTTTCTGATATCAGAAAAATTACATTAAATGTATTTGCAACATCAACATAAAATGGCTCTGTAATTAACTACATGAAAACCGCAGCCAGTATGTTGAGGTGGATTAATGGTTAAACAAATAATAAATAATCTTTACTTAAAAAAATTACCAACCATTAACTTTATAAATAACTAAACAAATTAATAGTTAAACAAATAAAAAATAAATATGTACTCAGGAAAATTACCAACCGTAAAGTTTATAAATAAATAAATAAATGAATAGTTAATTAATAAATAAATAAATAAATTAATAGTTAATTAATAAATAAATAAATAAATCTTTACTTAAGAAAATTACCAACCGTAAAATTTATAAATAAATTAATTAATTAATAGTTAAACAAACAATAAATAAATCTGTATTTAAGAAAATTACCAACCATGAACTTTATAAATAGTGAAACTACCTCAGTTTTTATTTCAAAAGATAAGGTATTTTTCTCTTCATCTTGAAGCTAAGAGTTAAGTGCTTTTGTCATTTTTGTTGCGTGGGGAATTGTTGAGAAAACATTTAAAGGTTTTATTTATCATTTTTGTTGCGGTTATTTTTATGAATGTGCAAAGCAAATCATCCAACTACCACAAAATGAATATTTTGTTCATATTCTTTGCCGAATTATGTTAATTAAGTATTTAATAAACTTAAAATCCCTTTAAGATACACCAAATAAGTATCACGAAAATGTTTAATAGTAAGAAACATGTATTGAAAAAAAGCAGTGTAGGCAAATGTTCATTTAAGGTAAACCAAATAAATATTAAACTGGTGTAATAAATAATGCTAGAGTTTTTAATAGTAACAAACCTATATTTAAAAATTACAATGAAATTAATAAATTGCTAAGTGAGCACTAAACTATTAGATTGAATAATGCTAGTTTTTTCTAATAGTAACAAACATATTTTTTTTAAATTCATTAATATATATATTACAAAAAACAATGAAGTAGGAAGATGGTTTAAGGTAACCAAATAAACATTTAACTGATATAAAAAATAATGTTTTAGCCTTTTTTAGTGAGACACATATATAAAAAAAACAATGAAGCAAAAATTGGCCTAAAGTAAACCAAATAAGGAATAAGTTGCTAGAATAAATAATGCCAGAGTATTTGATAGTAATAAATATATAAAATAAAAATATAAAAACATCTAAATGAAAACATTGTCTAAGGTAAACCAAATAAACCTTAAACTGCTAGAATAAATAATGATAGTGTTTAATTTTAAGAAAAACATTTATAAAAAAACATCGAGACTAAACCACATTCAAGGTAAACCAAATAAACATTAAACTGCTAGGATAAATAATGCTAGAGTGTTTAATATTAAGAAAAATATATATAAAAAAACATCGATACTAAACTGCATTCAAGGTTAACCAAATAAACATTAAACTGCTAGGATAAAAAATGCTAGAGTGTTTAATATTAATAAAATTATATATATAAAAAAGCATCGATACTAAACTGCATTCAAGGTAAACCAAATAAACATTAAACTGCTAGGATAAATAATGCTAGAGTGTTTAA
>JARUHE010230079.1:0-13238 GCA_031471125.1 Archaeomysis grebnitzkii | reverse complement strand
TTTTTTATACTAGTCATAGATGACCGGGAATCTCGCGTGAAGTAAAACATTTTTTGGCTCTTCGATAAATATTTATTTATTGAAAAAAGTTTTCTTGGTAATATTGGTTAAAAAATTGTTTGTTACTCCTTAAATAAAAACTTTAAGCTTTTGCTCAAAAAATTGCTTAGTCCAGAAACTCAGTTTTTTGCTATAACTTTTTAAATGTTGGTTTTTCAACAAAAAATTACTCTTGGTAGTTTTGATTGGATGGTCATAATGAGCAACTTTTCTTCAATAAAATTTTGTGTAAATCTTCAACTAAAAAACTTTAAACTTTTGATAAACAAATTTTTAGTTTAAAATGATGTTTTTTTAGGCTTAACTCCGTAAATGTTACATTTTGAAGAAAAAAATACTCCCGATGGTATTGGTTAGATGTCATTGTAAACAACTATCGTTTAATAAAATTTTCTGTAACTATTCAAATAAATAAATAAAAAACTTTAACGTGTGTGAAAATTAGGCTATTTCTAAAAACCCTGTTTTTGGCTATAACTTTTTAAAGGTTGGTTTTTCAAAAGAGATTACTACTGGAAATGTTGATTGGATGGTCATAATAAACCACTTTTCTTTAATATTTTTTTGGTAACTCTTTAAACAAAAAACTTTAAGCTTTTGCCCAAACATTTTTCGAGTTAAAAATGAGGGGATTTTGGCTATAACTCCGTAAATGTTAATGTTTGAAAAATGATTTATAACAAAATTAGCTGGAAAGTTAAGACAAACAACTTTTGTTTATGAAAGTTCTCTGTAACTCTTAAAATAGAGTTGTTTAACATTTATTTTTTTCAGGTGCAGACGAGCACGAAGACGACGCCGACAGAAAAATAAAACCTTTATAGAGCTCGATAAAAGTGGTAACATTTTATGAACAATCCCCAAATCATCCACCACCCTAACAGCAGTAACACCAATCAGAAGTAATTTATTGAAAAACATGACTTTTGAAAAATATTGATGGTTTATTAAGAAATAGTAATGAAGTCCTTTTTTGTATGGTGTTGCTAAACTATGAAAATTAAATTACGGTTATGTGAAACATTGTTTAGCAACAAAATGATATGAAAATCAGTGGAAAATATTTAAAGGATAAGATGAATAACCAAAATCTGAATAAATAAACATTTCAGAAACAACAACCCTCGGCGATGAAAACAAAAATTAAAAAAAATATTTTTAAAATCAATTTGTATAACTTCAAATTAAACTTTCCTGGAAAATGAATCGAAAAATTGTTGTTTTGCTATGAGATTACTTTTTTGAAGAAAAAAAAAACTAACAACTATCAAAGCCAAAACTTTAAAAAAATCCATATTTATTTTATCTTTATTCTTATTTAACTACACTTTTTGTGTCAATTGTTTTGGAACCAATAGTTTCACTTCGTCGATCTAAACTTAAAACCTTCTTAAATACCAATTCAAAATTCTGGAAAACAGAAGTTTCTATGGAGAAATAATTTCCTAAAGTCAATTTGAGAATATTTACAAAATATAAATATGAAATTAGTTTCACGATAACTAATTTATCACTTGGGTAAGTAGCATTCAAGTATTGAAAATATTTCTAGAAACATTCACTATTTCATTTAATTTCAAATTGCAAACGAAATAACAACATACCATTACATTCAACCGACCTTGAGCGAACTCTACTGAAAATCATCGTAACCAACCTGCCTTGGCGAGCCAAAGTGAAAACCACGACACCATAACATGCCATGAACGAATTCCAAAATAAAATCCCGAAACCATCAACGTCAGTCATGTACCAATAAAAATGCAGGAACATGAATTGTGTATCAATATAATGAACACTAGTCATAAATTTATTGGCCAAACAGAAGCTCGTAATGGAAAACTATACCCCATGAACAGGGGATTGATTGATTATTTAATGGCACTGCACACGTAAGATGAACAGGGGATGACACCACCGCCCCCCACCCACCCTTCTAAAATAATGTTATTTGGCCATGAAATGGGTGGTGGGGGAGAGGTTGCGGTCAATGTCCATGTTACGAAAGGAAAACTAATTGAACATGAAGAATTAATTTCAACAATTAAACGCTATTAATTAAACGTTAATTAATGTGCATTAATGATAAGAACTACTATAATAATGAATCTCATTTTGTTACATTGCTTAGAAATAAATTTGTATTGCAGAATCTAAATTTTCAAATGACAAAAAATAGAACAAGCAATGAATATTATTTTCTAATTAACTTTCAAACAAAACAATATACTCTATGAACAATTACTAAACATTGGATTTTTTTTAATTTCTCAAAAAAATGCAAACATCTTCAAAAATATCATTATACAGTCAGCCTGATAAATGAACGCTTATCGCCAATTTAACCATTTGACGCAAAAGCGTTTTAGCAGAGCGACGACAAAAGCAAAAACATGTGTTCAAAGTATTCGTTTATTTTGGTTAGGGAATAAATATCAGCTGGGGCAATTAAAATAATCAAAGACGAGTAATTAATGACAACAACTTGAAAACACGATTGTCTTTACAGGATGATTTAAGCAAGTAAACAAACAATAAGATATCCGCGAGCCTTGGTAAATAAATTATTCCCTCGCCAACCAATGTCTAATATAATGTCAGGTGAGTTTTATGTTGGTAATTAATCAGACAACGGGGTTGCGCTGCAATGACTTTCACTTCTTCTGCACTCATTCTAAGGCAAAAATACAATAACAGCAACAAACAAATATAATAAATAATTGAATAAAATGTACTAACAAATAAGCTAATGTTAAATAATAACTTCTAAAAAGATTTTGAATGTATGCAAAATACATAACTAGCGTAATTATGTACCATTACCCAAAACGTCATACTTGATTAGAAACATTCACCCGATATATTATTCTGTATGAAGTCAGTTGATAATGCAAACACCGCTTCAACTATTTATTGAAACAAACAAATTTAAACACACGCAACAAAAGCTGTGCAACTAGTCTTAGCACTTTATTTCATCCAATTATAAAGGTTCAAACTCCAAAAATTGCTTGAAGAGTTGGCCCGTGTCTTGTGAATATGTTTACAAACTCTATTTTTATATAAAGCAAGACCACTTAAAATTATTAATAACCCAGGCAACTCATTCAAACTTTGGAGCAACAGTGAAACATTGAAAGTTATATAAAGGATGCCTTGCAAGTTGTGCAAACTTTGAAATAATTTTGGGTTTCTCTACTGTTAATGAAAACAAACTGTAGATGATAAACTATGGCATACTGTGTAGGACAATATTATAGAAGAATTGACAAAAACATCTATTTTGTTAAACTGCAATAGTTAAATAATCATATGCACATATGATTATTTCCATATTTGAAAAGACTATTTTTACCCATAAATACCAATTAAAAGTTTTTATTTTTATATTTAATGCAAGTTTTTGGTTGAAGTATTATATAAACATTTCTCCTATCTTTCATCCATTAAAAAACCTGGTGAGATCAGCATTTTGTTTGAAGATAAAATGATACCACGTTGTACTTTACCAACAGGTGTTTCCATATTTGTGATTGCATGTGCTTAATGTTCTAACGATTTGTTAAACTTTCCAATAATGCTAATTTTTGAATTAATTAAATCGCTGGTAGACAACTGCAATCCATGATCGAACACCGAATGGTTATTATCGATCTATCTAATGTAGTTGAAGGATAATAAATAGCCGTGAAAGGCTAATTAATAAAAATCCAGATCTGTCCAAAACATAAAATAAGATTGCTTTCCACGTGAATTTGTTCGCTACTTGCAATGCTTCAAATACAAACTCAACCTTTCAACTTTATTTATAAATGGTTACTTAGATGTTCAATTCACAAGTATGCATGCGAATGAGTTGCGATTTAAGTGGGTGAGGATGTGTGCGTATACAAACAGGTCTATGTACGAGGTTACATCCTGTGGGTAGTATTCAGCGTGGGTACATGTGTAACAGGGTAGGTGGGTATGTGTGGGTGGTTATGTATGTGAGTATATGTTAATGTATGTATGCGACATAAATAAAGTTTGAGCGAGTACTCGAAGAGTATTTTAGAAGCGACCATTTGTCTTTCATGTCGAGATTTAATCATTCGAATGTTAGTGTCAAGACAAAAGAGTTCGTGTCAATGTTGTTTACACTTTGAACAAATAACTTTTCGAATTATTTCACAATTATTCTCTACAATTCTTACTGTACATATATGCAGTTACGTCATACATTCGCACCTATGCCTAGGCACCCACTAGCATCTCACAACATCCAAAAATATGTTCACTGCTGAAAACTTTTTCGACATACATGCTAACAAAAAAAATAATCAACTTATTAATGTCTAAAGAATAAAAGTGACATTTAATGAAAGGGTTCGTCTTAGCCGTTCTATTGAAAAAGTAAATGGTCCATCGTAATTATATCACTTTCATCTTGGATCCATGAAATGACATTAACATCAAGTTCAACATCATTGTTACGACATGTCAACATCAATGTTACAACATGTCATCATTATGACAAAATGGCTGCACACGCGCCAAGAATGTCTGTTCATATTGGGACTGGCGACATATTTTGCAATGGTGGCATTCCCTTTGAACAAACATCCATGGAAGGTGCAGTGACAAGAGAATTATTCAATTAAACAATAGTCGCATCAAAGTAATTAAGGAACCCATTTCAGGCGAAAACAAATTTTCCTTCCAATTTGGATACAACAAAGAAAGTTGAACAAAAAACCTAATCACTTTTATTTTAAAACTTTTCCATCTTTTTCATCTTCTAATTACTTTTTGACGTTAATTTTAAATTTTAATTAATTTAGCATAAAACAATAATTGATTGGATTTCGACATCTCGTTAAACTAAACAATTAAACATTAAGATGAGGATGTGAACATTCAAGTATTTATAAAACCATAATTGCGATTTTAAACAAAGTTACAAAAAATAAAATTACACAACTAAGTTTAAATAAAACAAAATAATTGATAATTCATTTTGACAACAATAACGATACTGTGAAGAGATGATAACAATATAATAGTAAATATATTTCATAGGAAAATAATCAGAATATATTTAAATTGATTCAATAATTTAAACAAATACAAATTCCAGCAAATGAAAACTGCAATATTATAATTAATGACGAAAAACGAAAGAGTCGTCATTAAATCAATTAAAAATTTGGATTTAATCATCAAATTTCGAAAACAATTTAATTGCATAATAATTGCACCAATCCCCGACCCAACGCATTAAATGGGGGTTGAACACCGACAATTACGGGATTCGACGCATCTTTATGGAGACGAAACACAATTCCGGTCTGCCATTTAAATTTTTCTATGTGTGCTGTTCTTTTCATGTTCTCGATTACTTCAAACTTTTATTCAATAAAAATATTTATTAAATAAACATATTTATTCATTAAACATATTTATTTATCTATTCAATATATATAAACTTAATAAACATGTTTATTAATCAATATTTATTATTATTTAACATACGATTTATTTATTTGTTAATTTATTTTATAAAACGTACGTTTGTTTTGTTGTTTTATTTTATAAGGAAACCGATTTTCATATCTGCTTAAAAACTCGAATTTGTTACGAGTATCTTCAGACAAAATGGGTGGAAGTCAAACAAACGTCAACCTGACGTTTGTTTGGATTCTTTAAATGTGAGCGACATAAAATGCATCCAAGAAAGAGTCCAGTTTTTCAAGAGCTGGAATCTTCTTCATATTATAATTAATGGATTGGCAATATTTTCTTCCACTCGTTAGAGAACAAGAAAATGACCAATAAACTATCAGGGAAAAACTGTAATTTGACATTAATTCGACTATTTTTTTTGTACATCCAACGCATTTAATTTGTAATATTTTAATGTTGACACTTGAAAAGAAAATCTTGGTGAAAATATTTGATAATTTACTTTCAGCTTCCCACAAATTTTGGCATTTGAAACATTGATGTAGAATTTTCAGAGCGGATTTGTTATGAACTGCGACAAACGTGTTCAAGATGAGCCCGACTTCGTTCCACATTTGGAGAAGATAAAGAAAGAAGCAAAGGAGAAAACAGTAAAAAAGTAAGGAAAATAAAAAGTGAAATAAAAGTATCGTCTTGCTGAATATGGAGAACGATACTCCGGTCTATTTGAATAAAGCCAACATCACATTCGTTTCATAGATTACTTTTTCCGCGAAAAACATTTGATTAAAAACATTGATCAATGTCAATGTAGTTCAATATAACAAGTTTGCCATCGAGTGTGACGTCACACACACACATCATGGCTGGTGTGATTCAAACTTGAAATGAGCATAGGAAGGTGTGTGAATTTATGCTGATTTGAGCGTGGGTGAAATTCATTTGATTTGATATATGTATGTCGGACCGAAGCCCGGTGGTGCAACCACAAAATATTCAGCGCTGCTGGAGTTGGTAACTAACCAGTGTCTCTCAAAAACCAATCCAACGACTACAGGATAGTGGTAACCGATCTCAAAGAACAGAACACAGATCGGAATTAGGCGCTCTACCACGATGAGATTATTTAATGGATTGCAGCCGAAATGTGAATTCGAATGGACGCGAGTGTGAATGCGTGGAAGGCATGTAGATTGTGTGAAATTGTGAGAGCATCTGAACGTGAATTGTGTGAAATTTTAAGAGCACTTTGAACGGGAATTAAGTGGACGTGTGCGAAATGGTAAGAACAGGTGAATATGCATTGGGTGAGCTTGTGTGTGTGGGTGTGAACTTGTGAGTAAGGGCACGTGAGTGAATTGGGTGAACCGTGTTGAAATGTGAGATTGATTATATAAATAAACGGGTCAATGCCCAGCGCTGCACCCAGAGTGTGAGAATATGAGAGCACGTGCATGTAAATTGGGTGAACGTGAATATGAGTTAGGTGAACGTGTGTGAATAAGAAATAAATAAATGTGGTAAATGTTGGAATATATCGAAATGAGAGAGAAATCAATGCTGTGGTGAGGGAGCAAAACTTTTCTTTATTCCTGAACCAAACAAGTCAATTTCAATTAAAAATTCAGCCTCTAATTAGCCAACAAATTTTTCACTTTAGACAAAGTCAAAAAGTTCAGGTCTCGGTTTCTGAACATCTTTCTATTCTTCCACATTTCTTATAAACTTCGTTCCTCAAAGCTTTTGTGTCTAATAAAAAAAAATTATTTCATAAGCAAGACAATTTAACTTTTCTAAATGTGGTTAAATTTGATACGTACACACAGTACCAATTCTAACAAATCCATTTGTATAACTTTAATTGATAACACAGAGTGAAACTCTTAACTGTCATATTAGAATTAAAGTTTTCATTATAATACTACCAACGATAGAAATGATCAGTTAAAATGAACCTAACTTTAATATTTATACGATTATATTTAAATGTGATCATACAAAAACAATAAATTAAATTTTAGTTAATGAAACAACAAAACAATAAAGAAACAAACAAACAAACAAACAAACAAACACACAAACAAACAAACAAACAAACAAACAAACACACACCCACCCAACAAACCACCCAAAAAAAATAACAAAAACAAACTACCCAACAAAAACAAAAACAACAGCGGCACAACGCAACCATTGCACACCTGTTAGCTGCAATGGTGAATAAATCATCGAACTTTATTGATTCCATCACAATCAACTGTCTTGTTGCGCTACGCAGTCAACATCAACATAAACACTCGTCCTAATCACCTATCAAAACATTAGCTCTAACGGAAACAAACTTGGGCTGCATTGGCTCTAGCATAACGAAAATAAATCGAAACTGGTTTTAATATTTGAAATATTAAAATTATTTCAGCAATATATTTTTATCCTGCACAGAGATCTGGGTATGCGAGGTAAGCCGTCTAAGAGTTTTCTTTTCAAAATAAACGCCATTTTAAATTGAGTTTCAGTAATGAGATTTCGCCAAAAAGAAGATTTCAAAGGTCTACCTTTATTTTCTTTCTCACCAATTTCAATAAATATTGAAGACCTATACATCCCTTGTAATGCATTGAATGTTTGGCCTTATTGCTTGGGAACAAATACAAAGGGACGCCTGTTGAAAGAGCTAGAATTTAAATCAAAGTGTATCCTAGCTTTATCAATGAGAATCTCGGTTAGATGTATCGATGCACATTAGACTTTTCATTACTGGCCTGATCGAATGCGTTTCGAAACGACAAATATAAACAAGTTGTTGCAAATAAAATTGCGAAACATATTTGCTATGGTCAAAGTGAAACCTTGACTTCCGATAACTTTGGTTTCATTTAAAACATAAGACTAGCAAAATAAATTTAAACGCCGGTTATATTTTCTTTGTTATTTGTGTTGAAACTTTCGAAAGGCGAGCATTGTAGACGTCGCTTACAATCATATCTTATCTTTTATCTTGCCGTTATCAGTGGCAGTGAAATCATTCACCTCAATACTAAATCAAACAACTAAATTAATTCGGCTTCTTCTTTTGAGGCCCAGTTAATTCGGCTATTAATTAAGGGAAAATGGACACTGAAGCTATGCCGTGGGATTGATTCTTGGGAAGTCACTGGAAAATAAGGAGATGTATGGGTGTGAGGCTATCCGACAGGCACAATAAGGAACATATGAATACACGCGTACATGTCAGAGGATGCACTCTTAATCTACGATGCACACTAAGGAAACATCGGGATTAAGAGGGAAAATTAAAGCCAGTAACAAGACCAGATACGAAATAGATTGGATACAATTTCACCGATCTAGTTGAAATGATTAATTTTGACCAAGAGCTTTTTTGAAAAAAAAAACATTTTTCATAGCAGGGTTTGTGAAAAAAGTTGAATAAAATTTCGACAGGAAACTTAATTTTGTAATCCGAATGTGAATAACATGAGAACAAGTACAAATTATGTTTTTGGTTTCAACTTCCTAATCATTTTTTTAAAATTGTTCTTGCCAGTATATATCAAAGGGCCATAATAAAAACTATAATTCAACATGTTCTGTAATTCTTGAAATAAAAACTTTAAACTTTTGATAAGATTTTGGTAAAGGTTCGTTGGATGGTCATGATGAACAGTTTTGATACAACACAATTTTCTGTAACAAAAACCTGAAACGTTTGCTCAAAAATAACTAGTTAAATGCGAATTTTTGGCTGCAGTTCAATAAATATTAATTTTTCAAGACAAAATAGTTTTGACAAAATTAACTGGAAGGTTAAATCAAACAACTACTGGTATAAATAAAATTTTCTTGGTTTTCAAGAATGTAAATCGACAAAATTAATCGTCGTTTTTGAAATTCTGGATATTTTTACTATATAAAAGTTTGTTTGGAAATGGTTCAAGGCAACAAACGAAGGTCCCTTTTCCCGTTTTCTTTAGACCTTAAGATATAAAGACATCAAACATTAATCAAGTTCAGTGTGTGCCATTTCAAATCACTTTGATATTTGCAATTAATCGCATGGCTGGCTAGTCATGGCTTAGGATTGTGTTTTTTTATCTTAAAATTTTATGTAGGCTAGGATTTATTTTCTCTATCCTTAGGGTATTCTATAGATTATTGTGTTTTTTAATCTTGGCATGATAAGCGTCTGTGAACCATTTTGTCTTCACAATTTACCATATAGAAGTGATTTTAATTATTGTTGATTATAAATTATTTCGCTATAATGTTAGGATGTTTTATGATCTACGATGCATTTGCAATATTCTCGGGATTTTCCATAGTAGATAGTGCATTTTCTCTATAATTAGAATTTTCCATAGGCTATTATGCCTTTTCTATAATTCCAGGATTTTGCATAGTATATTATGTTTTTTCTTCAATTTCATGATTTTGTTTGATCGGTGATGCTTCTGCTATAGACTTATGATTTAATTTAGTCTATGATGCTTTTGCTAAAGCTCTAGAATTTTGCTTAGTCTATGATGCTTTTGCTATAGACTTAGGATTGAATCTAGTTTATGAAACTTTTGCTATAGACTTGGGATTTTGTTTAGTCTATGATGCTTTTGCTATAGACTTAGGATTTAATCTAGTTTATGAAGCTTTTGCTATAGACTTGGGATTTTGTTTAGTCTATGATGCTTTTGCTTTAGTTATATTATTCTGTTTAAGCTTTGATGTCTTAGCTATAATTTTAGGATTTATTTTAAGCTATGACCCTTTTGCTATAATTTTAGAAGTTCGCTTAAGCTATGGTGTTTTTGCTGTAATTTTTGGATATCGCTTAGGCTATGTTTTTTCTTTAATTTTAGGTTTTAGTTTGGGTTATGATGTTTTTGCTTAACTTTTTTCCATTAATTTAGGTTATGATGTTTTTGCTATAATTTTAGCATTTCGTTTAGGTTATGATATTTTTGCTTTACTTTCAGCTATTAATTTAGGTTATGATGGTTTTGCTAAAATTTTAGCATTTCGTTTAGGTTATGTTTTTGCTTTACTTTTAGCTATTAATTTAGGTTATGATGGTTTTGCACTAATTTTAACATTTCGTTTAGGTTATGATGGTTTTGCTTTACTTTTAGCATTTCGTTTAGGTTATGATGGTTTTGCTATAATTTTAGCATTTAGTTTAGGTTATGATGGTTTTGCTTTACTTTTAGCATTTCGTTTAGGCTATTATGTTTTTTAAACTTGGCAAGATAAACCCATTTGAACGTGGTTATCTTCACAATTTATGAAAAAGTGGTTTTAGTCATTGTTAATTATGAATTATTGCGCTATAACATTATGATGTTATACAGTCAAGGTTGTTTTTCTGGGAGTAAGATATTACATAGTTTAGGATTTTTTGTTCATTCTCACATTAGTTCGCTTGGGCTATGCAGCGTTTTTATTATGCCACATTCTTTCAATATAACACGACATGTCTTCTTTAGCATTGGGATTGTCCACTTCAAAGCGGTTCTTTTGCTTCAAAGTTCGTTGACAAGTAGAATAGTTGCTCGGGTGACGGAAGTCCTAGGGCAGACGGTGGGGCTTTGGAAGTCCCTCCTTTGACCAGATGTCCAAAGAGTAGACGTTCTGGAGGTTCCAATGGATGTGGAAGTTGCTGTCGTAAAGGGACCTCGTGATCATCGGACTCTTTTAGACGATTCGCTTCGAGTTGCTTCGCGGACCGTGCCTCCTCGTCCCTTCATCACATCTCTTCAGCTTTGAAGAACATTCAATTCTTTATCTTGGTTTTCTTTGGTTTCGATTATGTTTCTTCGCATACCAATGCCTGTGCTGCTTTGAACTGTGACACTTGATGTGTTTTCGGTAATGATGTTCTTCTTAAGATGGAACGGGCAGTGGATCTCTAATTTAGTCGCGTTTTTTGGGGCTTGATGAACCTTGATCCATAACACGCTGGCTAATTGAAACATATATCATAAATATATTATCATACATTTCGTTTGAAAGTTAGATACTTTACATCTTGCTTTTGTTGGTGAGTATAAATATAGATTAAAGATGTATAAATCTTCAAACTATGGTATTACTATAAATATTACTGTTAGCATTTGTGTTATTATTGACGATACTACATAAGTAACATCATAAAAACACGTTAATGGTCGAGTTGAATAATATATAAAAGCATGTAAATAACATCACATTAATGTTGGTTCCACTGAAGGGTGAGGGTATAATTCCTTCTTCTGTGTCACTGTAACAGGCCACATGCTATGAAAAATCCAACTCTTCCATTTGGGTTACTAAATTGCAGCTTAGAGGATGTGTGATCCTTTAGTAATGGAGGATCGCTTTTGAGCTTGGTCTCTTTGCCCCTAAATAGCGTAAAAGGGCTGAAAAATCCATCAATAACAAACATTTGAATGCAGCAAAAAGGGACTTCATTCAGGTTAATTTCATTTTCTTACAAAAACACTTTTCTTTGCGTTCTACTTTTGAATGAAACTTTCTAAGGATTTCCAGATGAAATAAATCAAATTCGCCCATTCTATGAGTCCATTTTAACACCTTGATGTTACAAGGGCGATCCACCATTTTATTTGAAACGAAGGAGGGAAAATTGTACGTTTGTTTCTCGCTCAGTAAATCTTTTTTATTGTTAAATTTAATTTAAATTACCATTCAAATGATAAAACAAAATTGCCATCAACTTCTTAGTGGTAGTTTTCAACGAAATAACAGCAAGTAATTGCACCAATACAAGTGGATTTAGAAAATATAGTTTACCAAAACTAAATAATAATTATTAATGAACAAATTTTTATTTGTAATCTAACATCTTAATTCAGTAATATAAAAACTTGAATATGAAACACAAAATTAAAAAACGTAAAATATTGGAGCGACTCGCAACTATCAGCAAAGAGTGGTCGCGAGTGCATCAGACAGGCTCGCGACAGGACAAGTCAGTTCCACGAAGGCAGCAAGTGTGAATGGAGGCGGAAATAATCACCTGATGAAGACGTCCGAACATGACGCCAGACCAGAAAGGGTAATGAATGAGATCCTTATTAATATTAATGGCGGTCTTAACCTTAACACGGGGGTGGCGGTTCAAGGAATCCACACAAGGGACACCTTTTCTCCACAACTGGAGTTCGTCAGATTATTTATTTGACAGATCCATTAAATGCACGAGGATATTCAACAAAAAATACAAATTGTTTTGCGTGAAACATCAACAACAGTCGAATATTGGTAGAATACTTAGGCACTAACACTGCAGGGGAAAATCTATCGTTGATCTTTGAAAAGTCTGATATTGGACTGCATATTTAATAACAAGTATAATTATTAAAATGTGTGTTTAACTTGAAAACTCTTAGGTCTTTATGGAGAGAGAAGAAACAAAATATGGAGAGAGAAGAAAGAGGAGAAAGAAAAGAAAAAGAAAAGAAGAAGAAAGAAAAGAAGAAGAAAGAAAAGAAGAAGAAAGAAAAGAAGGAGAGAGAGAGAGTGAGAAAGAGAGAGAGTGAGAAAGAGAGAGAGTGAGAAAGAGAGAGAGTGAGAAAGAGAGTGAGAAAGAGAGTGAGAGTGAGAAAGAGAGTGAGAGTGAGAAAGAGAGTGAGAGTGAGAAAGAAGAAAGAAGAAAGAAAGAAAGAAAGAAAGAAGAAAGAAAGAAAGAAAGAAGAAAGAAAGAAAGAAAGAAGAAAGAAAGAAAGAATGAGAAAGAAAAAAGA
>JARUHE010229968.1:0-13240 GCA_031471125.1 Archaeomysis grebnitzkii | reverse complement strand
TTTGTTCAGTTTTTCCTTTACTATCCTGATATTCATTGATAATTTGTTCAGTTTTTTCCTTTACTACCCTGTTGTTCATTGACAATTTGTTCAGTTTTTCCTTTACTATCCTGATATTCATTGACAATTTGTTCAGTTTTTCCTTTACTATCCTGTTGTTCATTGACAAATTGTTCAGTTTTTTTCTTTTCTATCCTGTTGTTAATTGACAATTTGTTCAGTTTTTCTCTTACTATCCTGTTTTTCATTCAAACTTTGCTCAGTTTTGTTTAAGTACGCTCAATTATAAAACATTTTATTTACTTGTATAAAAATTACTAATTAATAACAAATTGTTTAATGCAAATTTTTGTTACCAAAAACTTTTGGCTTAAACATGTATTAAATTACGTATCACATTATATATAAAACGGAAACCTTATGTTGAAAAATTAATCATTTTTAATAAAAACTTTAAATTAATCATACTTAATAAAATCTAATCATTTTTAATAAAAACTGTAAAATTTAACTTTTTTTATGGAAAAAGAAGAACCAGAAATTGATGCAACTTTGAACTTTTCAATTACTTATGCGGTTCAAGGAAAATTTGGCCAACCAAAGAAAAACGAAATTAAAATTTGAGTAATATTACTAAAGTTCCAAGATCTGTAGATGCTAATATAAAATCTAAACCTAATCTTAGCTCTGTTAAAGAAATTCTAGAATCTATAGATGCTAATATAAAATCTTACACTAACGCAAAAGATCTACCTGCAGAAGTATTGCTTGATCATTTAATAAGAGTCAGGTCCTTCAACGAGAAACTTTTAACTTGTGCTTATGCAGTAATTGAGAAAAATGACATGCTGAATGAAAAATGCAATAACATCTTGGAGAAAATAAATAACATAGACGCTGCCATCACACATCTTGACACCTCAACTATATATATACGATTGTTCCTAACTCTACCACTGCACCAACTAAATATCACGAACATAATATTATTGAAGGAGATGATTTGCAATTAAAAGTTGATTCATTAGAACAACAAAAATATAAAAATATTTTGTTGATGAATGGGCCAGATATCGACAAACGCATCACCGATGATAAAAACCAATTGCATTTTAACGTTATAAGTAAAATAAAGGAGTGCATTCCTGAAATTAACACAAGCCATATTAAAAAAGTTACAATATTCCGCAAAACAAAAAAGCAACTTAAAATAATTTGTGTTGACAGTACTTCAAAAACAAAAATACTTGTAGTAGCTAAGAAAAAGAGATCTCAGGCTATTTTCTTTTCATAGTATTTAACCTGACTAAGACACTTGAAAAAATTAAATCCTGAGAAAATGACTAAAACTTACACTCGTCACGGGAACATTTTCTACAAATTAGGTGCAGATTCTAAACATCAATCTGTGCGTAAGCACAAGGATATTGATGAGTTAGAAACTACTCAATGAAAAAACTTTAAATTGTTACCATAACTGTTTGAAACTACAAAAATTACATTATTTAAAATAGGCATTTATTAAGGATTATTATTTTTAAATGTTATTACATTTTTTCTAAATTTATTTTCTTCTAGAAAATGTTGTGTATACTTTATAACTGTACATCATTTTTATTTTACATGTTATAAATTTATTTGATTATTCAGTTTTATAAGTTATTTATTTTATCTGTTTTATTTGTTATAAGATTTTGAAAAATTACAACATTTTTATATTTTATTTTATAATCTATGTAAGTACCGTATTGTAAAAACTATTTTTGTATTAACCATAGTGGAAATTCAATGAAAACTTGAAATTAATCATTTTCAATAAAAACTTTAAATTAAATATTTTTGATAAAAACTTGAAATTAATCATTTTTAATAAAAACTTTATTTTAAATAGTTTTAATAAAACTTTAAATTAATCATTTTAATAAAAACTTCTAAATTAATCATTTTTAATAAAAACTAAAAATTAATCATTTTTAATGAAAACTTTAAATTAATCATTTTTAATAAAAACTTTAAATTAAATATTTTTAATAAAAACTTCTAAATTAATCATTTTTAATAAAAACTAAAAACTAAATATTTTTAATAGAAACTAAAAATTAAATATTTTTAATAAAAAATTTAAATTAATCATTTTTAATAAAAACTTCAAATTAATCATTTTTAATGAAAACTTCAAAAGACCCATTTTTAATAAAAACTTTAAATTAATCACCACTTGAAATTTAAAAAAAAATTAGTTTATAACCTTAACACGTATGCAACGAAAATGTACGGTACAAGCCATTGTAATTTGTCTATTTTTTCAATTAAATTGGCACTCGTTGACATTAATTGAACCAACCTAATGACAACAAAATGTTTGGTGCTTTAAAAGGGAAATTACAAACAGTTTTACATGATTTGTAAAGAGGAATTAACTTGTTGCATTATTTCAGTTTTATAAATAACTTTATTGTGAATTGCAGCGAAGTGAAGTGTTTGTTATACTTCCACCGTTTTTCCTTGTCTGTAGGATTTTTTTCCGTATTTTTTTTCTCTTTTGTTAGTTGAGCGTGAAATAAAAACAACTCACAATGTTCGAAAAATGCTTCCTTTTTTAGTCATTTATGATTCTATAACTTCAATAAAGTTCTTGCCAACGATAAATATTTGTTTTATTCTTTTAATTCTTGAGTAGACCTTAAGCTAAAGTACGTCATCTTCTCAACCGCCCTTTTTTTTATTTAAATCAACTTTTCTTGATTTAAATCAAAATCGTATACACATCAGCCCTAAAAACAAAAGAAGTAGTGATGTTAGGTCCAATAAATTTTCTTTCAAATTCCTATGTAAAATTAGCTGAAAAAAATGAATATAGCTTTCATTGAAACCATAAGATCCATCTTCAAAAGTTATTTGACTTTTTATAGAAACTTCGATGCAATGAAAAACTATTGCAAAAGTGAATAGTCAATAATTTTACTGTTAAAGATTAAATAATTTAATTTTCTTTATATATCCTAGTTATGACACTCTTTTACTATAATTTTAATGTATTTGTGACTCTTAGAAATAAAAAGAAATTATATTATGTAATTTAGATAGTTGATCACCATTTATAAAATAACAACAAGGTTGTTTTATATTTTACTTTACGAAAATTTACAGATTCTTAGAAAAAGCAATATAATAATATAAGGCATAATGAAAAAAAAAACATCAAACAGAATTTTCTCATAAACTTTTAGCTTTAACGTTATAAAAATTATAAATTGAAAATAGTTGCATATTAAATCAACAAGTTCTCTAAATTTCAATCAAATGCTTACTATAACAACTCCATTTAAACATTATTTAAATTTAAATCCATTTCAAATTTTATACACCCTCCCAGAAGAAATACGTTGTACGCACGTACGCGTACCAAACGTACATTACGTACGTTGTAAAAAAAACATACTTCCGGTGCGTTTTCTCACAAAATATGTCCCGGTTTGGTATTTTTGTATCCACAAAATACGTACGTAAGTGTTTTTGTGGATCCAACTTGCCAAGTACGTGCTTATTTAGCTCAGGTACGTTTGGTACGTAAGGTATGTATAGTACGCCTACGTATTTTTCTTGGGGGGTAGAGTCGAGGCATGGTCGATATAAGCCGTTCGAATACCCATTGAGTAATATTTAAGTACATTTTAAGTTATTTTTGTTGATAAATGTAGACGAATTTCGACAATAAATTATCTAACCGTTTAAAGATTTATTCTATGCATAACTCAATTCAAAAGTATGTCAATAGGCTGAAACAGAGATAAAAAATACTCTGTTTATTTTAGTGTCGAATTTTGACAAATAACGGTATCAGAAACTATCATGATAAATTTAGATGTAAATTTTGTTAGAAAAACGAGATCATAAACTGCTCTAAAAATCTTCATTATTAAAATTGGAAATAACATTTTGATGAAGTCAATATTCAATCATAATAAGAAATTACCGTCTGTCATGTATTCTGATATTATTTATAATGGTAGTACTATTCGCCATAGAGGTTTATATACGAACTAAATTACCAATAACTTCATCTCCCTTTTCAGTTATCAAAGAACATGAGTCTGCTACTGGACATTGTGCTATATTTAAAAAAAGTAATTTTAAACTCGGTAAAAGCCAACATAAAACTAATGGAAGTTAATGGAGCCTCTGTACATATACCAAAATAAACCGTACAAAATGCAAGTAATCCATTAGTTACCTGTTTTCTAAATACCATTTTTATACGCTTTTGTTTGTTATATAGTTATATCGCAAAAACTCATGTCTTATCTTTCTTTGTCTCAATCTAGTCATTTCAGGAGCGATATTGCGTACATTTTTTACCCTTTAAATTTATTTTAGTTTAATTTGCAATTGGTTTATACATGTATTTCCATTTTAAAATTGTCTTGTTTTTAATCTTTGTCGTACCTCCTACATAAACTATTAACATTGAATAAATGTAATTATTCGAAAGCTTAGACCATGAAGGAAATATAAATATAAATGTATGTATATTTATGTTTTTATAATATAAATACAGTCGTTAAATCCATTTTTTGGATGAGCTGATACAATTCACGTCTTTCAACGGTTTTAAAATGTAGCTGCATGGTTACTTTACTAAATATAATGGATGTTGTTCACTTTTAATTAAATACATTTAATATGTATTAAGACAAAACTTTAAAGTTCTATTGCATTAATTTAAAAATGGTTTAATTATACTAAATTTTATATATTTATCTAACATAAGTTTATTTAATTTATTTGAGGGGCGAAAGCTCAGTACATAGAGTTTTTCCCTTAAATAAAATCAACAACAACAACAACAGCAATTTATTTTCTTCAAAATCACTGTCTGGTTTAGGAGCTTGTAAGCGCAACTGTAATTATTCTAGGTGTGTTTTTTTGTTGGCCTTGGGCCCTAGGCAATTGTGAATGTTTAATATGACGAATATGTTTAATTATTCATTACTGTAAATAGTTGAGTTTATATTATATAGAACTTGAGATTTTTCCTTAGATCTTAATTAAATACGGTCATAAAAAGATAAATTATTATGATATGTGAAAATCTTTTGATTATTTTTGTTACATTGGTTACGTTGATTATTTATTATTTATTAGTGTGAGATTTTGTGACATTCAACCAGACAGAAAGACCACCACAAAGGCACGAAACAAATATTGCACTTAAAACATTTCACTAACCTTTAGGTCTAAGATATTCAAAATTGATATCATCAAATTGACTAGTCTTTGTTAATAGTGCACACTTTTTTGGGTCAATCAACCTTCTTCTAATTCAATTAAAATTGCATCATATTAATAGTATAATTTGATACGATTTTGATTGATAGCACGTGCAATCACACGCCCGATTAGATAACATTATACATCCGTTGATTATTGAAAATATTAAGAATAATGTTATCGTGTAAAGATTTTTTCACCAAGTTCCAACGAATGAAAACAAATGACTTCACAATAAACGTATGATAGGCTATCCAGAAATTAAAAATATAATTTGTTCACAGACACATACAGTATATCGGTTATTTCTAAATTGTCTCGACCATAAAATAATGAATTGATAAACAAAAAAAACATCTTTGAGTGAAATATTTCATAGTGAAAATATTTTTGTAATGGATTACAATCTATCGTGTAAGAGAACTGACTAGAAAGAAAGATTTAATTCCGATAAATACATCGACATTTTAAAGAAATATTTTTTCTACATACAAAACATTCTTTCTCACATTATCATCAATCTACTTCTATCAGTGTACAAGAGTAATACAGTTGCGGTCTCGGAGCACAATCAAGATGTCTCAATGGATTTCCGGTATTTTATCTCAACTTGAACCCAATTGAGGTTTATGGAATCTATGAAATAGAGAACAAAACTCTCCGTAAAAATAGAAGAGACTCAAATGTTATAGATACATGTGTACAGGTACACACACACAATCCCATGTGCACAAACCACGGATGGATGCACATACACGTCCATATGCACGCAAGTACACACCACATATTCATATGCGCACCCATAAACCAATACATCATTCATGCACATTGTACATACACACCCATTCGTTTGTACACCTATGTACCCACACACTCGCACACCCACATACTCATACCACCACCCTCACGTAGCCACACACCCTCACACTCATGCACCCACACACTCACGCACCGACACACTCAAGCACCGACACACTCACATACCTACATACTCACATACCTACAGAGTTACGCACACGTACATGCACATCCTCACATATCCACAGAAACGTATATATATACATGAACACACCCACACTCTCATAACCACACACCCCACACGCACCTTTGATACATTTAATACCAAATAATCTAATTTATAAGATAAACTTTGGCCATTTTAGAGAATTTGATACTTTGTATGTTTCTCTGAAAGGTAAATAGCAAAATATAAAAATAATAGATACATAACTAAACTTTTATAAAACAAAAGTTTTTTAAGTTTTTTTGAAAATTGTTTTCGAATACTTATTTAAAACAGTTTTCATCATTTTTTTTTAATTTTGTTTGCATTTTATAAAAGTATTTAATATTTTTAAGACTTGTTTTTAACATCTTGTGTTTTGAAACTTTTTCTTAGCGATTAAAATCATATTGAAAATGTCTAGCTCCATATTGATTTCCATTTAATATACTAAATTTATTCTTTGTCTTATAATAAGGAGTCGAGGTTTATTTTTATGTATTGTTCTGAACACATTTGTATCTACTTAAATATGTATAAAAACTGGTATAAAAATTATTAAATAGTTATATTGTGCAATCATTTTTTATTTGTTTGCTCATATCATTAATCTTTGTATTTTTTTATATTTTTTTATTACGATATAAATCTATCTTCAAAAGTTGAAGAGCTAAAGAGAAAATAAAATTCCAACCTCAGAGGTTTGTCACTTAATATAAAGAAAGAAAAGCTAAAATTGCACAGCGAAGGTAGTTCAAAGATTATGGTTCAAATGGTTCAAAGATTATGGTTCAAATGCTGTTCTTTTCTGTGATGTGGAGCCGGTTTACTAAGCTCATGTCTCCTATTCCTAACTTTTAGAAAAAACTGACTCGAATCTGACTACGGTCCCTAATATTTTAGGGACTCTGACTCCGATTCCGTCTCCAACTCAGACTCCGACTCCTAATGTTTTAGGGACTCTTACTCCGACTTCGTCTCCAACTCAGACTCGGACTCCTAATATTTTAGGAACTCTGACTCCAACTCCGACTCTTAATATTTTAGAAACTCTGACTCTGACTCCAACATCGACTCCGACTCCTAATATTTTAGAGAATCTGACTTCAACTCCGACTCCTAATATCTTAGGAACTCTTACTCAGACTCCGTCCCCAACTCCGATTACTGCATTTTTGCGCTGTATGACTCTCAACATTTAGCTTTTCATCACTACCAAGTGAATCATCCGACGAATCTAACTCAACTTCTCAAAATTTGAGTGCTAATGTTTAAACAACTTCTAGGTTGCAGCTATGCTAGGTGAGGTTTCATTGAAAAATAATAACGTTTAAAGTATTAGTAAAAATATTTATCATAGAAACATTTTCTGCTTAAAAATGAGTACATAATAAAGTATACACAGTGATGAGTTATTAAGGGTACTTAGTAAGCAAAGCATACTATAACTGATTTAAAAAGGCAAATAAAAGTAAACATACCATGCCATAGTTTGTTATATATAACTTGAACCAGTTAACAAAACTTACTGTAATTGATTGTAAACAAATTAAATGTATTTCTAATATTGTATATACTGTACTGAGGTATAGCTACCTTACATTTCTAAGAGTTAATATAGCGTCATGGATGATTGCAGATCTAATTTAATCAAATTTAGAGCGGAGAAGAGCATTTACACGCTGATTCGGGTGGGGAAGGGCATTCGCAGTTATGACTGCGTTTCTTGCCATTTCAGGGTGAATTTTGAGAAGCTCATGCAATGGTATTTTACATAAAAGATTTTAATTTTCAATCTCCTGTAGAGCAATGTGAAATTCCTCTTTGAAAACGTTCATCTTGATATTTACAGGTGCATTTATTTTAAAAGGTCCTCACATTTTCAATCTTTATTAAATATTTTCAAAATGTAACCAATTATTGCTGGAAGAAGAAAACTGATTTTCAATTTCAGCAATATCTTCTTGAGTGTCATGAGAATAAGGAGATTGATGCTCAACTTCAGATTGTAGTAATCCTCTCATTCTAATTAAGGGATCATGCAACACTATCTTTGCTTCTTTGCTTGGTTAATTTGTTGTCCAGTTGATATAATTTGGTTACTTGGATGAATGAATACGGCAGCTAATAATATATCATTTTCTATCATTAGTGCTTTATTTTATTCATAGAAAATACAATTACATTTGCTACGAATCCTCCTCTTTCAGACAAAATACATTAGATTGTTCTACTCCCAAATAAAAGCCTCCGGTGTTCAATGCTCTTTTTGGCTGCAAAGGGATATGAGTGCAGAGTTTCTAACCAAGCTAATTTCCATTGAGCTGTATTTAGGATTAACTCTACGTCTTCTAAATATAATTTCGATCAGTATATACATACCTCCCTAATGAATTGTTTGATCAATTATAACTCCTTTCATTAATCTATTATGAATTATTTCATTAACCGTCAACTTTCTTGCTGCTATGACACTTGTCTAACCTTACCGATTAATGTTTTTATGCGGGGTTCTTTTAAATCATCTCTAATTGATAATTGTGAAGTATGCACAGCACAAAATCACAAATAATTTAATCAATATTTTCTTCATTTGTTTTTTCATTATCCACTCCACAACACAACACACACACTTTCTGTATTAATATCATTATTGTTTTCATTTGATTAGATTCTTATTAACTTTTGTACAAGGAAATAGTCTTAGAGAGAAGATATCAAATACCAACAAAGACATGTTGGGGATTATTTCTGAAACTGAGAAAGATCGAACAGTCTAGTAAAACACCTCTAATGCTTGACTGTTTGAAGCTATGCTAATTTTATTTAACCGACGCATATTAAACTTTTATTATTTTTATTTGGTCCCAGTGGACCAGGCTATGGGTGCAAGTTCAGCACATTCACCGCCGTGTTTTGCCAACAGCATCTGGTGTTCCCAGGCGGTCACCCATAAAAAGTAGTAACCAGACCCAACGTTGCTTAACTTCGTTGATCAGACAGGAAGCGCGGTTTCAACGTGGCCAATGCCGTTGACGTCTATAACTTTAATAACATATTAGCACATATATAAGTAATTTTAATTTTTTATTTACGTTTTAAGCTTTATAAAAAATGCTTTATTTTCCAAACAATGTAAAGGTGTTAGTTTTAAAACACTTTACAGCCACATAACATCACTTCAACCTTAAGGGTCACAATAGATTGTCACACTGGGTTTTGATATAGCTACAAACCCCCTGTAAGTTCACGCTAAAAATGAATTATTACCATACAATAATGATTTTCTTCATCATAATCTGGTTTGTTTTTACAAAAGTCAGATTTTAAATACAAACAAGATCTCAACCTATAAGTTGGGTCGGCCGTACTGAATCTATGTTTGTATTGAAATACTTGTGCGTTTTTATTGAATCGTTTATTTGTTTTTTTATTGCAATATTTTATTGAAGCCTTTGGGTTTTTCTGTTTTAGGTTTATATGTTTTCAACAAAGTTTTTGTGTATTTCTATTGAAGCGTTTGTGTGTTTCTATTTTGGTGTTTGTATGATTTAACAAAGTTTTTGTGTATTTTTATAATTTTTTTTATTGAATTACTGTATATGTGTGATTTTATCGAAATATTTGTGGTTTTATTTATTATTTATATATGTTTGTACATTTATTACAGTCAATTACGGGAACATATATATTTCAGTACAAACATAAATACTTCAAGTGTATATATGGTTATGCGTGCAAGTCTATAGAGACAAATCTAAATCACACAGACGTGCACAAAAAAGAGAACAAAACAAAAAAATATTCTGGTCTTAGCTTTCATTGCAAATAACAAAATCGAGAACAACAGAAAATGATTTATTAATTCTATTTTTATAAATATCAAAACATCCAAACAGAAAAATCCACTAAAGCACTCTCCTTCAGTAAGAATAATTCCATCTTAATTGCAGGTTTTTGGAAGAATGTCGTTAGAATGCAAAGCATCGAATGGCGGGAAAAATGAGAAAACGTTGGAATGATTTTTTATGGAAGACTAAACTAAATAATAAAAAAGTTAACACTGACAATAAACTCTTTTCATTGTTATTTGTTTTTCGAAAATAATTTTTTCAGTATTTGAAAAGGGTTAATTAAGCATCAATTATAAAAGGATTTTTTTACGATTGACAACAAAATTTTTATTATCAAAATGGTGGATTTTTTAAGTCTCTGCAATTTGTAAAGCATATAAATGGTGAAGTCATTGTTTGCATTATTTTATTTCTGAATTCTTTCTCAGGAATGTTTTTATTGTATAATAAATATTTCTCAGAAGCAACCTTGTTTAAAATGTGAACATTTAGTAACTACAACTTTCTTTCTAGAAAAATATTGGTAAGAATATTTTGTCCACAATAATATGTTTGGTGTTTCTGAAACACTGGCATGGTTGAGCTCAACTTTTATTTGCATACCTTTAAAATTATGACTTTTTTGTTTTTCTTTATATTAATTAATAATAATTACACTGGTCAACAAAAAAATTGTGGCAGGGGTATAACAATGTGTTCTGGACTAAATCGTGGATGCTGATTCCGAATCTGTATTCAGAATTGCTCTATCAAGTCAGGGTTTTGAGTTATGCGCATGCGCAATATGAAAATAACTCAAAATCAAAAATATATAACTATAAATCTTTCTGAGAATGAAAGTAGTTATTGGGGTGGAACTATGTGATTTTGACTAAATCAAGGACGCTGATTCCAAATCTGTGCTCAGAATTGTTTTAGGCCGTCAATATGTTAAGTTATGCGCATGCACAATATTAAAATAACTTCAAATCAAACATATAGGCCTATAATTATAAATTTAGCTAAGAATGAAAATAGTCACTGGGGTAAAACTATGTGTTCTAATCTTCTAGACTGAATCAAGGATGCTGATTCCAAATCTGTGCTCAGAATTGTTCTAGGACGTCATGATGTTGAGTTAAGCGCATGCGCAATATGAAAATAACTCCAAATCAAACATATAGGCCTATAATTATAAATCTCGCAAAGAATGAAAATAATTACAGGGGTAAGACCATGTGTTCTAGACTAAATCAAAGGAGCTGATTCAAAATCTGTGCTCTGAACTGTTCTAGCACGTCAGGCTTTTGAGTTATGCGCATACACAACATTTATAATTATATTTTTATTTGTTTTGAGTTGTTTTCATATTGCAGATGCGTATAACTTAACATCCTGACATGCTAGAACAATTCTGAGCACATATTCGGAATCGACGTCCTTGATTTAAGCTAGAACACATGGTTTTACCCCAGTAACTACTTTGATTCTTAGCAAAATTTATAACTATAAATCTCTGGTTTTGAGTTATTTTCATATTGCGCATGCGCATAACTTGTAATCCTGACGTGTTAGAACAATTCCGAGCACAGATTTGGAATCAGCGTACCAAAATTAGTAAATTACACTAACATTTACTCCAGCAGCAGAGGAAGAGTTAAAATAATTATTGATTTTTTCTGAAGACTTCAAAAAATAACTCTTACAGTATACATTCTCAAATGTACTTATCCAAATCAAAATTTATATAAAATATTTTTTATTTGCTTAAAGCGTCTGAGCTTAAATCCTTAAAGAAAAAACAATGCCATGACAAAAATTAAAAACAATTATGTTTATTGATAAATGCTAATTAAATATTTTAAACTAGCAGTTCAGATTATTTTTTGTGGCATATTTATCAGTTTTTCAAATGGAATAAAAACTAAACTGTAATGGTAAAAACATAATTGGTAAATTAAGGTCATTGAAGGTATTTAATTGATTGGAAACACAAGTTTTAAAAGAGAAATAAAAAAAAGATTCAAGTCTTGAAAAAGTGGAGGCTTAATTTTATTTTCGCCTCTTAAGTATCTGACGAGAATAAAACTGCAATGTCATCAATTTTCAAAAACTATTTCGTTTGAAATTCATTTGAAAAAACCGGGAAATTATTTACAGTTTAAGAAATAATTTATCGAGACGATTTTTTGTGATATACTGTAAGTCATTATACAGTATAAAAAAATATAAAGCCAGGGACTTCTGAAGGAAACTAGGTATTATGTACATGCAGGAACATGCAACAAAATGTACTGTAGTTAAAATTAATTATATTGAGTTTAAAAATAGAGATTACAAGTTCACAAAAGACTTAACATCGCAATTAAGTTTCAACATTTTATTATTAGAAGGATGTTAAGGTTAGTTTATAATATAATGAAAGAGATCAAATTGGAGCTAGAAAATGTTATATTGTAGCCACGCTAGCTATGTTTGGCACATTAGGCTTTTTAAAGTGTCAATAGATATTTTTATATTTTCATTTGGAATTACTGCTGGACTAACTTTGTTATATAGTATTCCACGCTACTGCGCTTTGGCAATGAACATTTACAGTGTTTGACTGTATAGCTCAATTTTCGAAAATATACTACCGCTTAGAAAACACAAATGTTCAAAAAGTAAGAATGTTTACAATTACAGTTTTAAATTGTTTATTGGTTATTGTAAAGCATTAAAAGATAATTAAGCAAAATACGCCCATTTATGTTTTGTTTATAAGGCTGGTTGAATAGTTGAAAATAATGTTTCAGTTAAGCATAACTTAAGATAGGTTTTAACACTTTTTTCTATTTTATATTATTCAATACCTTGTACCAAATTTATTTTCTGATCACCCAAAAATTTTCTTATATAATTACTGTACATGGAATAGATTTTTAACGAAATATTTAAAAAAAGATTTTCGTATATATGGAGAGATGGTAGCCCAGTGGATACGAACATTGCCTGGAGATTAATGCTGCATAAGCAAATCTCTTTGGCCCCGGTTCGAGTCCGCTCTAAGGCTATTTATTGGGATTTGAACGTGGCTGTATTCCCTTAAAATCTCATATGCTAAGCTTACCCCGGCTTGGAGGACGCGCCATAT